>BJKM01000693.1:533538-593538 GCA_015082035.1 Chaenogobius annularis | reverse complement strand
ATGAACACATCAAATAAAATCACACAACACACACACATCAACACACATTACACACACGACACACAGTACATGACACACAACACAGAACACACACACACACCACATACACGCTACACGGCAGTCACAACGTACAATGACACACACACTCACATACACACACAACAAACACACCCCATACACCACAAACAAACATAACACACATGAACACACACACACAATACATACACACACCACACACAATACACACACATGAACACACACACATACCACAATATGCACACTAATACACAACACAACACATCATCTGACCACACAAAACAATATCCACACACGGTTCATCGTTAAAGACAGCACACACATATACACACAATCACACACACACAGACACATCACACAACACACGACACACATAACACACACGACACACATTAACCACAACACACGACACATCACAACAACACACAACACACGACACACACACATACACACGTCACGACACAACACACATAACCACGACACACATAACAACATACACACACGACACACACACAACACACGACACACATAACACACACGACACACATAACACACACACACACACGACACACACACATTCTATTTCACCTTTGGCGTGTCAGAACGCGCTCAAATACAACTAATAAATACAAATGATGCTCAAATAAAGAAGTCATAAAATCATAACAATAACTGAAGTTGTCACAGTTTATTAGTGATTAAACTGCAAATGTCATGAACCCAACCAGGATTTATTCACTTAAATCTAGACAAAAAGATCTGACTTCTCTTGTTTTAAGACATTACTATTAAATAAATGCTAAAAAAGTAAAGTTATTAAACGTTTTTTTCTAGAATTCTTGATCATTTATCTTATTTCAAGGTGTATTTTTCTCATTTCAAGACGTTTTCTCTCTTCTTTTCCTTAAACACTGATACATTTGGACATCCTTAAAGCATTTTTAAACATATTTGTAGTGTTTTTGTGACTTTAACTTAAACTACTCAACAAACTAGACAAAGCGACGCAATTTTATCAAACAAAACCTTTGGAATTGACATTATTTGTTCCTTAAAAAGAAGATTATGATCCATTTTTAAGTTTTATTCGACAAACACTTACAAAAACATGCCGCACATTCGTTTCTCGTTTTACCTTCAGATTTATCACATACTTTACCACAAAATACACTGTGACGCTGACATAAATGCCGTTTTGAGTATTTCCTCCATCCTTTGTGACAGAAGAGCAAACTAACTGACTCTTCATCACTGGGAATTCAAAGCCTTTGCTCGTGTTCCGTCATAAACAACGTAAAACACTTCAGATCTGAGAGTTAACCTTTGAAAATGTTCACAAACGGACATTTTAAGGCGTTTATGGGGCAGACGAGACGGTTTTGATGGAAATACAGTGATTCAGTGGCGCCGTCTAGTGGACAAAAGTGCAAACTCACTCTGATCCGACGTGGACCAACTCTAGAACCTTTATTCGGCTCAAACAACATTCAAAACGGACCAGATTTGAACCGTACCTGTATTTGCCGGTGCGGACCTGAACTCCCACCATGCCGCAGCTCTGAGCTCCGCCCACGTCGCTCACCAGGTCGTCCCCGATCATCAGCGCCTGCGAATCAGACAAGAGTGAAGGAACGACAGAAGAGCGCCAACGTTCCAGAAAAGAGTGCTCGGCGAAGGTTTGAACGAGCAAACTCAATACGTCCCGACAGCAATCTGACCTAAATGTAGAGTTTCGAAAGGGAAAACGTAGATTTTTAGTCATAATGTTCAGTCTAAACGAGCCTCAGTTTCGTCTCTGTTCAGTTCCGACACCGTGCGACGTGTTCGAAGAAGTCTAAAACGGCAGGTTCAACAGCTTTGACGCGGAACAGGAGTCTTTGTGATGGTTTAGAGTCTTTAAGATCGTTTAGAGTCTTTAAGATGGTTTAGAGTCTTTAAGATCGTTTAGAGTCTTTAAGATCGTTTAGAGTCTTTAAGATCGTTCAGAGTCTTTAAGATCGTTTACAGTCTCTCTGGTCGTTTAGAGTCTTTAAGATCTTTTAGAGTCTTTAGGATTGTTTAGAGTCTTTCTGGTCGTTTAGAGTCTTTCTGATCGTTTAGAGTGTTTCTGGTCGTATAGAGTCTTTCTGGTCGTTTAGAGTCTTTCTGGTCGTATAGAGTCTTTCTGGTCGTATAGAGTCTTTCTGATCGTTTAGTCTTTCTGGTCGTATAGAGTCTTTCTGATCGTTTAGAGTCTTTCTGGTCGTTTAGATCGTTTAGAGTCTTTCTGATCGTTTAGAGTCTTTCTGGTCGTTTACAGTCTTTAAGATCGTTTAGAGTCTTTCTGATCGTTTAGATCGTTTAGATGTCTTTCTGATCGTTTAGAGTCTTTCTGGTCGTATAGAGTCTTTCTGGTCGTTTACAGGTCTTTAAGATCGTTTTAGAGTCTTTTCTTCTGATCGTTTAGAGTCTTTCTTGGTCGTTAGAGTCTTTCGCGTCGTTTAGTCGTCTTTCTGGTCGTTAGAGTCTATCTGGTCGTTTAGAGTCTTTCTGGTCGTTAGAGTCTTTTCTGGTCGTTTAGCGTCTTTCTGGTCGTTTAGAGTCTTTCTGGTCGTTTAGAGTCTTTCTGGTCGTTTAGAGTCTTTCTGGTCGTTTAGAGTCTTTCTGTGTCGTTAGAGTCTTTCTGGTTGTTAAGAGTCTTTCTGATTGTTTAGCGTCTTTCTTGGTCGTTTAGAGTCTTTCTGGTCGTTTTAGAGTCTTTCTGTCGTTTAGAGTCTATCTGTCGTTTTAGAGTCTTTCTGGTCGTTTAGAGTCTTCTGGTCGTTTAGCGTCTTTTCGGTCGTTTAGAGTCTTTCTGGTCGTTTAGAGTCTTCTGGTCGTTTTAGAGTCTTTCTGGTCGTTTTAGAGTCTTTCTGGTGCTTTAGTCTTTCTGTCGTTAGAGTCTTTCTGGTCGTTTAGAGTCTTTCTGGTCGTTTAGTCTTTCTGGTCGTTTAGAGTCTTTCTGGTCGTTTAGAGTCTTTCTGGTCGTTAGAGTCTTTCTGATCGTTTAGCGTCTTTCTGGTCGTTTAGAGTCTTTTCTGGTCGTTTAGAGTCTTTCTGGTCGTTTAGAGTCTATCTGGTCGTTTAGAGTCTTCTTGGTCGTTTAGAGTCTTTCTGGTCGTTTAGCGTCTTTCTGGTCGTTTAGAGTCTTTCTGGTCGTTTAGAGTCTTTCTGGTCGTTTTAGAGTCTTTCTGGTCGTTTAGAGTCTTTCTGGTCGTTTAGAGTCTTTCTGGTCGTTTAGTCTTTCTGGTCGTTTAGAGTCTTTCTGGTCGTTTAGAGTCTTTCTGGTCGTTTAGTCTTTCTGGTCGTTTAGAGTCTCTCTGGTCGTTTAGAGTCTTTCTGGTCGTTTAGAGTCTTTCTGGTCGTTTAGAGTCTTTCTTACCTGCTGTGGCAGTATTCCCATGTCGTTGAGGACACTCTGGAAGAAGGTCTGGGAGGGTTTTCCGATCACTTCCGCCTTCACGTCGCAGGCGTACTGTGGGGAAACGACGGACGCCGTTACTGCGCGTCAGTGCTAGCAGTGTTAGCGCACCGTCTACTGGCAGCAGAGGGAATTACCATGGGGAAATGAACAAAAGCTAGCTTGCCCCGACAGGCTAATGTGAGCATGCAGGTGTAATGAAGGGGATGATTTCTGGAATTAAAAACAGCAGGAGATTCTCAGAGCCACGTCACAGGTAGAATATGACATCACACATCGAAGAGATTCAGAACGGAGTGTTTTTGAGGTTCGGAGGAGAGAGGCCTTTCTAACCAGGGTTCATCAAATTGTGAATGAAGCTAAATGTGCTCTAGCTGAGTTTGTGATGAGGAACCGTGTGAGAACAGGTGAGAACAGTGTGAGAACAGTGTGAGAAACAGGGTTAGAACAGTGTGAGAACAGTGTGAGAACAGGGTTAGAACAGGGTGAGAACAGGGTTAGAACAGGGTTAGAACACAGGGTTTAGAACAGGGTTAGAACAGTGTGAGAACAGTGTGAGAACAGGGTTAAAGAAATGGGTTAGAACAGTGTGAGAACAGTGTTAGAACAGGGTTAGAACAGTGTGAGAACAGTGTGAGAACAGGGTTAGAACAGGGTTAGAACAGGGTTAGAACAGGGTGAGAACTGGGTTAGAACAGTGTGAGAACAGGGTTAGAACAGGGTTAGAACAGGGTGAGAACAGGGTTAGAACAGTGTGAGAACAGGGTTAAAACAGGGTTAGAATAGGGATAGAATAGGGTTAGAACAGGGTTAGAACACTGTGAGAACAGGGTTAGAACACTGTGAGAACAGGGTTAGAACAGGGTTAGAACAGTGTGAGAACAGGGTTAGAACAGGGTGAGAACAGGGTTAGAACAGGGTGAGAACAGGGTTAGAACAGGGTGAGAACAGGGTTAGAACAGTGTGAGAACAGGGTTAGAACAGTGTGAGAACAGGGTTAGAACAGTGTGAGAACAGGGTGAGAACAGGGTGAGAACAGTGTGGGAACAGGGTTAGAACAGGGTGAGAACAGGGTGAGAACAGGGTGAGAACAGGGTGAGAACAGGGTGAGAACAGGGTGAGAACAGGGTTAGAACAGGGTGAGAACAGGGTGAGAACAGGGTGAGAACAGGGTTAGAACAGGGTTAGAACAGGGTGAGAACAGGGTGAGAACAGTGTGAGAACAGTGTGAGAACAGTGTGAGAACAGGGTTAGAACAGGGTTAGAACAGGGTTAGAACAGGGTTAGAACAGGGTTAGAACAGTGTGAGAACAGGGTTAGAACAGGGTTAGAACAGGGTTAGAACAGGGTTAGAACAGAGAGAAAGGACATTTAAATCATATGCGTCCTTAAATATAACAAACTGAAGTCAAGACAAAACACAATCAAGTAGTCGTTACTTTACGCTTTAATTTGTTATTTCTTTTATATCAAACATGTTCTTAAACGTTAGCGTTAGCTTTGATACACAGTGTGCTAGCCAGAGCGCGGAACCTACAGAAATGATCAGGGAAAACATTTGTGGATTTACCTCCAGCGCCTTCATATAAACGCCAACATCCAATTTGAGCCCGTCTGTCTCTTTGTAATACCTCCTGCAAAAGTAAAAACATACAATGGTTTCAAAATAACATGTAAATAATGTGTGCATAGTTTAATCATTTAAATTAGGGTTAGTTAAAAAAGCATTCTAAAATCTGACACATGTGATTTCACTAGAAAAACTGAAATTAAGCTCAGAATCTCACAAAATATGAAAGATTATGAAAATTCCATGAGGTTTTGTCAAATAGAACGCGCTCAGACACGTTGTTGTCAGAGCTCCTTTAAACACATTTTACAGCACATTCTGAAACACATTTGGCACTTTTATTCAAGAAAAATCCAGATTTTGGGGGTTTTACTGGACAAACACGCACAGATATGTTAGTTATTCATTTTATCTACAGATAGATTACACACTTTTACCTCAGATAACACTTTAGTGAAGCTCAAACACAATTGTAAGACTGGAATAGTGTGGTATTTTCTCTGTTCTTTGTGATAAAAAAGCAAACCGACCGACATTTCGATCCAAGGAACTCAAACTTGCAGCTCATCTTTCGTAAAGGCTTAAAAACATTCGGATGTCGAGCTGACGTGAGTAAATCGTGGCTCGTTTTGCCTCCAGCCTGGACTTTTGACTTGTCGCGTGGACGTTTGGAAGCGTCCGCACGGCACACGACTCTTACCCTTGTCCCAGAGAGAAGAGCAGCGGTTTGTCCAGCCCGATCAGGACCCTGAAGGCCTCGTTCAGGTTCTGGTACGAGAACTTCTCCGCCGCGTCGCCGATGACCACGCAGTTGGGATCGGTCTGGTCCACGCCCTCAAACTCGGGTAAGAGTCCTGGAAACAGACGAGGCTCAACGGTCACGCCCTCTTCGAAGCTTCAAAGAGTCAATTTCACTTTTGATTTCCGCGTAAACTTTTCAAAAAAATGTTAAGACGCTGCAGGTGAAAAGGAACAAATCGTAAATTAAGAGATTTGAAACTTCTTGTGTCGTTTACTTGCAGAAATGTGAAAAAGAAATGCATCATACGTTTTTCATCCTGTAACGCGTTCATATAAAAATATATGCGGTTTTTTTGGCGTAAAAATTGCCAAAATTGCACATATTTGAGTCAAATAATTCAGAAAAATGTATATATTTTTGTTGTTGACATATTTTATTCTAACTAAGTAACTGAGAGGATTTGGCATATCGTATTTAATATTTAAGTAACCGAGATAGTGCTGAAAATTGTTGTAAAATGTCTAATTCTATCACATTTTCTGGAGTTAAAACTTTAATAAATCAGATTTGGAAATGGCAATCGACAAATCCTTCTGCATGACGCATCCAAATCTTGTAGAGTTCAAGATTGCACAGTTTGGTGTGTGTAGGAGCCACTTTAAGGCCCGATCTTTATGTCTCCGTGGGAGGAACATGTCCCAGGGAAATCTTATATAATGAGAGGCAAACAGACCAAAAATACCAAACAAATAAATTAATAAATGAGTTTTCCTGAAGTGTCGAGACTTTTAAAATACATTATTAACCAAATAAATGTTGAAATATGGCAATCGAAGGCTCGTAGACTGAGAATATTCATGAACAAAGTGACATTTTTCCCGCCACTCTCTGTCATGTGCGGTACCGTCGTAGACCAGCAGGTGGGGCCGCAGCGCTCTCGCCCGCAGCACGGACACGGCCGCCGGCGCCGGAGAGAACACGTCGCCCGCGGAGATGTCGAAGCCCAGTCGGCGGAGTTTGGCCACGAAGCGCTCCCGGGACGCTTGGGTCTCGTTCGTGCAGAAGCGCAGCTGCAGATCGGACTGTTTCAGCCTGAAAACGGACACGACAGACGAGGGAAGACCCCAAACATCAGAAGATATGTCAGTTAGCCTCACGTTAACGTTCATATGACGGTTTAAACTTCACTAACAATTATATTTCAGAATTGACTCAACATTTTGCCCGTTTGTCCCTATTTATTTGCCCGTTTGTGTAAAGTTTATAATCGTACTTCCTGGTTGGACATGAGCACAAATATGACTCAGGTAGAGGTCGTTCCACAGCTGTTACCTAGCAACCAGACTGTAAACAAGAGCCCAAATCCACATAAATGACACAAAAGTTCTGATCTGACACACAATAACACCATAGAACACCTTTATTTAGTCCAACGACGTCAGTTAAGTGTCAACTGTCTCTGTGTTTTCAACTGCACATCTGCATTTTTAAGGCCACCAGAACTAGCCGTTATAGTTTTAAGTCTTTACATAAAAGGACAAAAGTTTGAAATTTCCAGGGCAGAAATGTCAGTGAGAAAGATCGAAAAAATAAGATTTTTTTAAAACGATTTTTTAAAATAATATATCTGTAGATAAAAAGACAAACGATTGTCGGCTCAACATTTCTGTAAGTAATACTCCAGCCAAACCTAAAATTCAGGAGTTTGTCTTCAACAAAAAATGCCAAATGTATTATATAATCTCATTTTTTTAATAAAGAAATAATGTGAACTACAATAGTAAATGTGCAAATGTGTTTACTTTGACAAAACCACTTGGATTTATCATATATGTACTTGACACACATGTAATTGTGAAAAATGTAGGCGTTTGTGCAATAGGAACCAGCGCAATAAGAACAGGTGCAATATGAACCGGCGCAATAGGGCATCCACCTGTTACTTCTGTTTAGCTACGGAATGCTAACGGCTAACACGGCTAACACGGCTCTCCGCGCACATTCCCGCAGGTTTTGGCGCGCTTGTGGGTGGTTTTTGCCCGCACCTCTGCACGGCTTCTATGGACCCGGGGATTGCCTCTCCGTCCCCGGCTCCGCTGTCGTACAAAACCCCGCACATGTCCAACACGACGCCTTTTAAACTCTGCGCACAAACCGGCCATTCCGCCGCCGCCATGACAGGCTCCAGTGCGCAGGCGCGGAGTGGCTTCTTCTTCGTTTCGTTTCTTGGCGAGCGGCACACAGCGGTTGGAATAGGAACGAAAGGAAGACAGAAAAACAAACAAATAAATAAAATAATCAAACCTGACTATTTTATTTATTTTATTTATTTTATTTATTTTATTTATTTTATTTATTTTATTTATTTTATTTATTTTATAGTTGAATTATTATTATTATTATTATTATTATGGTTATTATTATTTTTATTATTATTGTTTGAGCAAGTCAGTAAATACAAATAAGTACATGTCAACAAAACAACAATTCTAGAATTTGGTTTCTCAAAAAGCAGTGGGAGGAAGAAAACGTATTGTCCGGCCCTGTTTTAACTCAAAGCATACGTCAAAAAGACAAAAACATAATATTAAATTCCAGTCTCAAACAGGACTGTATCAAATAATCGCGTTTAACAATTTATAAAGATGAGTCGCGACATTATTATAAGTGACAGTTAGAAAATCCAAAAGACATACACCATACAGCATGTACCGAAACTTATATTTGTGGATATTTTAGCATTGCTTTTATTGGAGATCCAGAGCGTTCCACATTTTCCCCCCCACACACAGTCACACAGACACATTCACGAGACTTGCGGTCACAAAGCCCTGTTGGAAGCTTGTTTATTAACTGTAATGTTATGACCTCATGCCCCCCTCTTCCACACAGATGCCCCCCTCTGTTTGTCCTGTTCCAGTGGGACTGATTCTACTTCAAAGGGAAATAGAAGAGCACGCAGTTATGTACAACTGTCATAAAAATACAAGAAAATTATACATCCCAGAGGAATACTGTATGTTTTTATAAGTGAACAGATAATGTATTAATTTTATTTTTACTATATAGAACATTATACTATATATCCTTATTATATAAGTGATAAACAGATCAATTTATCAAATTAGGATAAATTGCACTTTTATTTTCTTTTTTTCTCTCCACAATCTCTTCATCCACCTCCTGAGTCATTCCGCGGACCCTGGGGTGGGATCTTTTGTTTCATCTGATTTTGAATTTCAAATACTGAATTTCTTACTCAGAATGTTTGTGTTTTTCTCAGTTTGAAAATCAAACTCGTATAAGCTTTTGTCCATGTTTACAATAAGGTTGCTAGGTAACAGTTGAGGAAATACCTCTAGGTGTGTCACGTCACAAGTCCAACCAGGAAGTAACACCATACACGTCACCAAAACGGTCAAAGTGGGACAACATAGGATGAAATAGGGAACATTTGCAGTGACATCTTTAATATAATCAACCGCTGTCATGCCGCACCACGTGATGTAACACCGGCGGAGAGTTGCAGCAGGTTTAATGACGTCATGACGCACACGCCTACCGCCGTCACGCTGCGTCAAAGGCTGATATAAACCCTCCGCCGCGCCGTGCGTACCCGTGCGCATCCACCGGCTTTCGCGGACCCCCAACACCCCCGCGACTTTAACCGTCCGCACAGGTACGACCCCGCCGCGTCCCGCACATTCACACCGCGCCCCCCTCTGAAGCCCACCCTCAAGACACCGCTGTCGAGGTGCGTTTAGGGTCACGGCCACGGATGCTACCGCCGTTAGCATGTTAGCTCTACGCACCGGGCAGAACTTGAAACGCTTAACAGATTATGTATACGCGTTTGTGTTCGCGTTGTGTCCGTGAAGTAACGCGAGACCGGCCAGAGACACGCGATGAGTTAAAATGATGAATAAACAATGCCGTGTTTACGTTTGTCTTTCAGTAAACTATTTATTTTAAAATAAAATATTGAACTTAAAATGCACAAACGTGGAAGCTGATCATGTGTAATAGATGTAAACTCCATTATTTAAAACGCTGCAGAATAACAATTGTAATTTGACCCCAAAAGCGTCTCAAATGAGTGACAGGGATGACGGGATGATCAGGTTGATTGATGGTCGATTGGTCAGGTCTCGGAAGAACCAAAAAATAAATATTAAAAATGCAAAAATAATAATAATAATCGTGACAATTTTAGAAGTGTTTTTTGTTCAATATTATCCCACCAAAAAATAGACTTAAATGTAAATAACTGTTATTTTATCTGGCTGTTTTTGTCACATTTAACTGTATTTTGTCTTTCCGAAAGTGTAGTTTGGTAAAGTCGCTCCCAAACTTGAGGAACAGTCACACGTCAGACCACGAGAATGACAGAAAATGAAAGATTTCACTGTTGTTTGGTCTCAATAATCGTGAATAATCGCAAAACTGTCTTTTTATTTTTTTTAATTTGTTTTTTTATCGTGACATGCCAAAATACGAGTAGAATAAGAGGTTTTCGTTTAAATTGGATTTTAAACCTGAAATTTTAGTTAAACATGCTTTTAATTTTTTAATTTATTTATTTTCTGTTTTAATTTTTAAATCCAAAATGAATTATTATATACGTTTTCTCGCGCTGGAAATGGCAGAGTTTTTCACGGATTTTAATACGATGCGTGTCGCTGTGTCGTCGTGAGGTATTCTCTCCAAATAATGCAGTAAAATATACCACAAAAAAAAAGTACTCCTGGTGACACATTAATACTGACTCGAACACATTTAGAGTCACATTTTTCAATAGTTGTGCACCAACCGAGTGTTTTCAGACATTCAGAGTGTAAAATCTGCACACAAATCTACATAATGTTTACACTTTTTGACTTTGCTGACTTTTGAAGGGTTGAAAATGGACGCGTTGGATTTGAAATTTGACCAAAACACAACTGAAACTGAGAATAAAATCAAGTCAAACGCGCCTAATCGTCGTTTAATCGTCGTTATGGTTCAGAGTTTGACGTTTTATGATTTGAAAGTGCGATGAAACCAGTGATCTTCCATAGCTGTGATGCCTCCTGAGTCTTATTTTAGCTGCAGGAGTCTCGACCCTCCGTGGGCGTGTCCCGGTCCGGACCAATCGCGTTGGCGGAGCAGGGGGACCGTCTCTTCAGGGTTCCAACGCGAGGGACTTTTGTTGACACTGCGTCTGAAGTACAAATGTTATTGATTTACCTCGTACTGTGGCTCGTGTTCGCTCCGGATTTGTTGGAGAAAAAAGCCCAAAAATTGTACTTTGATGCCAGTGGAAGGACAAAACATGAAATTATGCAAAAAAAAATCCTGTATTTTTTAAAGGATTTGAGCTGCAGTCAATGATTACTTTAGTAATCGACGGTCAAGCGATAATTTACTATCTTTTTAAAATCCATTATAAACCAAATAAAGGTTTAAATGTGGCAGCTGAAGGCTTCTAGACAGTGTAAAATCTATGCAAATATTATAATTGTGACAAGTGTGCAAGTGTGCAAATCTTAGTGAAAATTAGTGCCACGATTTTAATGGCCAAAATCTTTGCTTTTAACAATAAAATCACGATAAAATTGCTGACAGTTTAAATAAAGTGAGTTATAAAGACATAAGTAATTCTCATTGTGAATAGCTTGGCATGTTTAGCTGTGTACTTTAAGTTTAGTGATGGTTTTTAAGATTGTTTGTTTTTTGGTAATCGACTAATCATGATTCTTCAGGTTTCAAGAACTAAAAGGGCTGAAAACAATTGTAATCGTGAACATTTTAGAAGCAAAATTGAGTCATTTATGCTCAAGCGACACCTAATTATAAAGTGCTCTTCTATTTTGAGTTTAAAAGTGACTTGTTTTTTCATAATCGTCAAGTTTAATATCATGAAAATCCCTCATTTCAAGCGAATACGAGCACAATGTGGTGAAATTCTACAGACTGTGCCACAAATGATGACGGTCGTCTTCTTTTTTTAATCACGAGAGCACTTTTGTTCGTTTTCAGCGTCTGTACGGGCCAGAAAAGCAGTAGAATTATCGAACTACGCCGACGATCATTTGTTCTAATCGATTTCAAAGCTGAATTGCATCTGTCGAGCTGCAACAAATGTCGTAAAAGTCGCCACGCGCTTTGAACCCTGCCGTCTCTACAGCAACACGGCTAATTTATAGATTTTAAGGCGCTCGCTGCCTCTAGGGGCGCTCTAGCTCAAGGCGTGGCAGCAGAGCCAGACGCGGAAGAAGGCTCACACTGAGAAATCAAAGACTTAAGGCATGATTTCACAAGTGTTGTTTGGGGAATGAGCTGCATTAGAATATCGAGTGCATCGCCTGAAATTAAAAGTAATAAAATGAGCTCAAAAACAGACCGAAACACATCTGATGCAGGGGTGAGATCGGCTTAAAAGTGTCTGTTTGATTAATTTCGTGCTTAAAAGAGCGTGTAGTTGCAAAGGAGACCAAATCAAATCTATTTAACCTGAAAACATGTTGATAAAAGACGATTCAATCCTAATTTCTTTGCAAGTGAACTTTTTTAAATGCTTGTTGGCCCGCGTCGGAGGATACTTGGGCGCCCCTTGTCTAGTCTAATCCCCCAAAACAAGAGGAAAGTGACATTTCTGCACATTTGTGGTTCACGAAACACATGTTCCGACACGTTTCAGCACGTTTCCCGAGAGCCAAAGATGGGTTTTAAATGTTCCCTGGGCGACAAACGTTTGGAAAAGACCCGACGCCACAAAGGCAAAGCTCGCGGGGATTAAAATGGCCGCCGCCTCATTGTCCGGCGTGAAAGGGACGTTTTGATTCAGCAGAAAAATCACATCCAGCCCCATTCTGACTGGGCTTTAGTTTGCACTTTGGATGTTTTGAAAAAGTGTTGGTGGTTTTTTTTGCATTTCATACTCCATGATGTAACAGCTTTTTAAAAAAAAAGTCATTTTACTCACTATTTAACTGAGAAATGTGACGCGATGGCGAGATAAAGGTGTAAATATGCAAATCTCACGGTACGATATGATCACAATATTCATATGACAGGTATAATATGTACTGAAGAGATTGGTGGAGAGTGACGGAACTGTAAAAATACTACTTTTTAGTGCAAATCGTTGTCGTAAAACGGAGACTTGAACCCTTCGTGCTGGGGCGGATTTCCCCTAAAACGTCCGACTTAGATGAAGTTCAAACTGAAGCTGTTCCTGGATCTTTTGGAGCACAACCAAATGTCTGGAGTCTTTGTGAAGCTGAGAGTCTGGAGTTTCGTGTTCTGACGTCTGATTTAGAAGTAGAAACGGATGAACGGATGAACGGATGAACGGTGAACGGATGAATGGGTGAATGGGTGAAAGCTGCAGTTGGAGGACGCTCCAATTGACAGTCAAATGAGCTTTTGTTGGGTTTTGACAATTCTGTCTTTGAAAAGCTGAAGGTAAAGTCACTAAAAATTAGATTTGGGGGCTTGTAATAAATAAATTAAATAAATAAATACAAAATAAACTCTAAAATGTCCTGTTAAATTAATGTATTTTAGGGTTAATTTTTATTTTTGTGGCTTCGTAGAACAAACTGAGCCCGATTCTTCCCAGAATGATCGATTTTTGAAATGGAAATAAATGAGTTACAGATTTCTAGGTAGCATAATTTATCAGCTTGAGAGTTCCTTTTTTGCTTTATTTATTCCATTTTGTTGACTTTTTAAAAGGACCAGTCCAAAGCTGTGGAACGTCCTCATCTCAAGAGCTTTAAGACCTAAAAGTGCTGAAAAACGTTATTTCTTCATGTGGTCTGCAGTGACATGGAGCGAAGGATCGTGGTCCGTGGAGTTGGTTGGGTTTCTTTTTGTAGTTCCATATATTGTGAAGGCTTTCGTCTGTTATTGTTACGTCTTTGCGTGCGATTCGTGTTCTGCTTTTTTAAAAAACCTGTCGCAAACGTGATGGAAATGTGTAAAAATGACAGCTCAAAATGGCTCGTGACGGTTTTTTTTTTTTTTTTTTTTTTACTGTTTTTTGTCGTCATTTTGGTCGCATCGTCTCGCGTAAAACCGGTCTTTTTGCGCGGTCCACCCCCTGCTCGACTTCTTCGTCTGGAACAGTTGTACAAAAGAGGTGAAAACTAGAGACGTGCCAAAGAGGTTTGAGACGTGAAGTTTGGTGTGTTTTTTTTTTTTTTTTTTTTTTTTTTTAAATGCAGAAAATGTATCTAAAATGTAGAGAATACCGTGAATGTCGTCTTAAAGAAATGCAAAGAGTGTTTGGGGGTTTTTGGGTAAAGATATTCAAACAATTTTACATCACGCCAACAGAAATGTGTTAAAAACATGTCTTTTTAAATGAGTTTGTTGAGGTTTATTTGTGAGACAAATGTGAAATGTTTGTGAAAATGAATCCAAAAAGTTCAGAAAGATCACCTGAAAGTTTACAACCTAAATTTTATCCTGAATCCACCTAGAATCTAACCAGGTCTTAACTCAGTCCAAATCAGGTCTAAAGCAGAATTAAATGAGGACCAAGCCAGTGCCAAACCAGGTTTAAGCTTCTACTAACCCAGAATTAAACCAGAAAACAAGAAGACATTTTTTTTTTAATATTCAGAAGATGGGTCGCGGGCCGGATCAGATCGTTTGGTGGGCCTGATCTAGCCCCCGGGCCTTACGTTGAATAGCCCTGCTCTAAACCATAAACTTGACGTTCAAATTTAGCATCTTTTCAAAACATTTACAATATTATGTCCAAGTTGAGAAATTGCCCCCCTCGAGTTGACGTTTGTCTGCTTTAAACCTCAACGAGTACGTCTAAAGACTGTGTTTTAACACATTTCTGTTGGATATGCAAAATATGGCTACTATCGTTATCTGAAACTGTATTTTTGTCAGTATCGCCGGACTGCAGTGCCAGAGTTTATCAGTTAGAGTTAAACACCTTCGTCCTCCCCCCACAGTTTGACAATCGGACTCGTCGACGTTCGTCTCCGCCCTCCGCAGCCCCGTCACCATGAGGCGCGTGGTCCAGCTCGGCCGCGCCCTGCCCCGGTCCCTTCACTCCGGCGCCACGCTCGCCTCGTCCACCGCCGCCTCCAGGCTGAAGGGCGGCGCCGTCACCTCCGAGGACATCTACGCCCGGGAGAGCAAGTACGGCGCGCACAACTACCACCCGCTGCCCGTGGCTCTGGAGCGCGGCGAAGGTGAGGAGTGGGTCGTACGGCAGTCTCCTTTTCACAGATGTGGCTCGAATGAATAAAGGCTCTAAATATGTTTATAGTTTCACATTTTGGCTTGTATATTCTTTGTGACGCATTCATATAAATGTGACTCAAGCGCTTTTTTGGATCGGATTCCAAGTGCTTCTGCTCTCACGCCGACTGCGCGGTGAAAGTGGGTCGTGCCGAGGTCGTCTGCTTTCACAACACACATGCTCCTCCGTCAGAGTGTGGGGCGAGTCACTCGGAGACCACCTGGTTCAGTGCCCTCAGAGCAGCTGTTTAAAGTCCTCCAGCGACTGTCGTGTTCGCGCTGGTCCGTACGCGCTGGTCCGTACGCGCTGGTCCGTACGCGCTGGTCCGTACGCGCTGGTCCGTACGCGCTGGTCCGTACGCGCTGGTCCGTACGCGCTGGTCCCACAGAAAAGCCTCGACAGCCACTCACTTATAGCAGCACTGTGAAACTGAAAACACTGGAAACACCTTTTTATCCGGACATCAGTAATACACCAAATATTGTCCCTCTAGACGCCTCCAGTCAACACGGTTCTCCCTCTTTTACTTGGTTCAAACGGCCTGTACAGTAGAAATGACTTCTCCAGTAACCTCAGCTCTAACACTCGTTCTGACCTTCAGGCATCCATGTGTGGGACGTGGAGGGGAACCGTTACTACGACTTCCTGAGCGCGTACAGCGCCGTGAACCAGGGCCACTGCCACCCAAAGATCGTGTCCGCTCTGACCACGCAGGCCTCCAGGCTCGCGCTCACCTCCAGAGCCTTCTACAACGACGTGCTGGGAGCCTACGAGGAGTACGTCACCCGGCTGTTCGGCTACGACAAAGTGCTGCCCATGAACACCGGTCAGTGTCCAGGGGGGGAAAAAAAAGACCCGCGCTACGCATTTTAGTGTCCAATCAAATGACGTTTCCTTCTTTCTTCAGGCGTGGAAGCGGGAGAAACGGCCTGTAAACTGGCTCGCAAATGGGCCTACAACGTGAAGGGGGTCCCCAAGAACCAGGCCAAGATCATATTTGCAAGTAAGTCATTGACGTGTTGTGTTCAGCGGTGACGGGCGCTTCTGAAGGGTTGAAAATCAAGCGTGTACTTTTACGTAAGATATCAACGTGACTTTGAATGTCATCGTTTACCGCCGTGTTCTTGGACGTATCGGGCCGGCGCATTTCCATCGAACGAATTTATGACTAAAAGTAGATGTTTTTTGTCAAACATAAATGAGTAAAAGGGACAAATGGAGATCCCAGAACCTGAAACCAGAAACAAACATAATATTCAAGAAACACGCCCGTACGTAAATGCACAGAAGCTCCCATTCTTCATCTGTTACAAAAAAACATCGATTAATTAAACCTTTTTTACTTCCAGTCTTATCATTTTCGATTAGTAAAAAGTGTTTGTTTGCGGTTCCAGACGGAAACTTCTGGGGCCGGACGATGGCGGCCATCTCCAGCTCCACCGACCCGAGCAGCTACGAGGGCTTCGGGCCGTTCATGCCCGGGTTCGAGCTCATCCCGTTCAACGACGTCCCCGCGCTGGAGGTAACGGCCGCCGCACGCTTTGTCAGTCTGTTACGGTTTCCCGTCCCGAGTCAAACCCTTCCGTCCCTCTCTGTCCAGGAAGCCCTGCGGGACCCGAACGTGGCGGCCTTCATGGTGGAGCCGATCCAGGGCGAGGCCGGCGTGGTGGTCCCAGAGCCGGGATACCTCACCAAAGTCCGACAGCTCTGCACCGAACACAACGTGAGGCTGAGCGGCGTCAAACGCACGCTTTTTATACTGACGAACGCCAAATGTGACTCTGAAGGAAACGAACATTTGGATATTACAGACCTGAAGTTAACGTTCCAAGCCTTATTCAAAGTGTGTCTGCTCGTCAGAACGAAAGAAAACTGCTAAATGCAACCATATGAAACGTTTCTAATCTGACCCTAAACAAAATGCTGAAGAAGAAAAAGGGAAACATACAAAAAAAGCATACAAAGACGGGGCCAGAGAAGAAGAAGAATTGCTTAAACGGTAAAAAAAACCAATAAGAATAATAATTTAAGAAAAAAGAGAATTTTTAAAAAACATAAGAAAAAAAACAAACATAATATGAAGGTTTTTTTTAAAAAGCATTATACGAATAAAAAAAAAAGCATAATACGAATTTTTAAAAACATATTAAAAATAAAAAAAACATAATAAAAATGTTTTTAAATAATTTAAAAAGATGTAAGGAACATAATAATAATTAAAGGGGCATCCCCATGAAAAAGGTTACGGCACATAAGTTTCCAAATAATTGTCCCTTTTTAGTCCAGATTCTTTTAAATTTGTCCGTTTCCAGGTTAAATTCATGTCGTCATATTTCAACCTTTTTATTTGTGACATGTATTTAAAAAGTTTCGGCCCGAATTAAAGTCTAAATCTGAATCTTGCTCGTCTGTTGGAGAAATCACAGTCGAGAGTTAATTTGGTTAAAACTCTTATGTAACGGCTTCTTTCAGGTCCTCAGCCTCAGGGAAAACATGAAGGCGTGCACCAGGTCGGGTTACGTAAGGTCTGAAAAACCCGCTCGACCAAAAGGAACATTGTCCCGGACAGAAACGATCAGAGAAAACATTTGTGGGACCAACGCGCCGCGTTTTTATTTCGCTCACAAAACAGAATTCTCCTTTTTAGATTTACATTATCGTTTGGGTTCTTGTCAGATTTCCAGCATCAGCGTTCATTTTGACACATTTTATTATACTTTTAGTCAAGATTTTGTCAATTATTTAGCCGTTTTTGAAGTTTGAGTCAATCAGAATATTACCAACCAATCAGAGAATATATCTTTTGATGAATTGTATGTTTCTACGTTGAGTTTGTTGATGGTCTGGTTGGATGAACTTGGATTTGGTCCTTTTTTTTTTTTTTATCAGACAACAATAACAGTGCTTCAAGTTGATTTTAAAATATCTACATTTAGATATAATTTTAGTTTTTTCTTCTTCAAAATATGTCCTTTTTATAATCAGTATTTTCCCCTTTTTCTTTGGCAATAATAATATGTAACATCTATAACTTACTGTCACTTTTGCATAAATTATAATGATTTAGAGCTCTGGAAGAAGTTTAATTTTAATTCAGTTGGAGAACTTGTCAATGATCAGCCCAAGTCTTCATCCTCAGTAAAAACATGAGGTTCGGAGCAGAGTCCAGGCTTTTAAAGGAAGAAATGGGACTGTTTTTGTATGTTAAATGGCACGGATTAAAAGTCTGTGCCGTTTATGTTTAAAAAAAAAAAACTAGATTGAAAGCCATTTGTATTTGGTTTTAATCAGATTTTCGGTCAAAGTGAGGGAAAACGACAACACGAGTGGTTCAACGTGTTAAACGAGTGCCAACATCGACAAGTTTGTATTTCAGGCATTAGTGTTTGATAGATTCAAATGATTATAATTGTAATCATTCACTGGACTAAACAGATTGTACAACGCATACGAAAAGACGGCAACATTATTTAATCCAAATGTCCCAAAAACAATACAGTATAATAAACGGTTTCAATCATGTCATCAATAATACACTTTATTTGTATTTATTCTCTATTATTATTAATATTAATATTATTATTATTATTATTATTATTATTATTATTATAATAATAATAATAATAATAATAATAATAATAATAATAATAATAATAATAATAATAATAATAATAATAATAATAATATTTGTTTTAATTATTTTTTATAGAACATAGACAGAGCAAATTCAGGAATAAAATGACAAAAAGACATTAACAAAAGAAACACAATCATGAAAAAGAGGAAATCAAATAAGTCTCATTGAGTCTCCAAATCAAGTGTCAAAAAAAAAAAAAAAAAAAGGTCAAAAGGCTGAAAATCACCTCTTTTCATGACGTAAAGAGCAAACCTAAAAAAGACCACGCCTTAACACGTCTTAGAATGAGCTCAAATGTCATGATTCTCAAATCATGATTGCTGAATTGGAGCGTGAGAAGCTTTTCCAACCTCGCGTTTCCCTGCGTCTTCCTCAGGTCTTGTGGATCGCGGACGAGGTGCAGACCGGCCTGGCCCGGACCGGGCGCCGCTTGGCCGTGGACCACGAGAACGTCCGGCCCGACATCGTCACTCTGGGCAAGGCTCTGTCCGGAGGCGTTTACCCCGTGAGTCTCCGCCCCCGCCGCCAAAACGGATCACTTCAGACAGTTTTGTTTAAACGTCGTCACGATCTTTTACAACCTCTCCTCGCTGTCGCCCCCTTCAGGTGTCGGCGGTGCTGTGCGACGACGAGATCATGCTGACCATTAAACCCGGAGAGCACGGGTCCACGTACGGCGGGAACCCGGTGGCCTGTCGGGTCGCTATCGCCGCCCTGGAGGTGAACCACACGCGTCCTTTAAAGTCTCGCACCTTTTTTACTTTGGCCTTTTTTTAGATTAAAATAGTGTTTGAGAGAAAGTCAGGCGTTCCCTTAGCAGGATTTGTGTTGGCGCTCCATCTACTGGCAGCAAAGGGGAATTACAAAGGGGAAAATACACTAAAAGCTAGCTTTCCCACATCATGCTAAATGAAGCTCGAAGTTACGGGTTAAATTGAGTATCTGGACATGTTTTTGGGACCATCTCGAAGACGATGTTCTTGTTACGGTGAGAACTGTGCTAAAACGTGTCCGTGAATGTTTTAGGGTCGAAGTGTCTTCTCAAACCAGAACACTAGTGTGCCTATTGCGCGACGTGCCAGATTCACACATTGATTTACTTGAATAATGATTTACTATTTTGGATTGAAAAGCCAAAAAACACACACAATTATTTACTAAAAGGTTTGATTTGGTGATTGTGTGAGCTGTGGTTCTCTTTTCAACCAAAAATAAGTGTGCCACGACTCAAAAAAAGTATCAAAAACAGAGTTATTGTCTGTATTTTATTACTAAACGGCGTATTTTGCAGTGTTTCTTTAATAGTTCTTATTACAGATGATGCACTTGATATTCAAATTTTGCATCTCTCACTTCTACTCGCAGTTGTAATAAACGTGATTTGAGTCAGAAACGCCCAGAACAAGTCAGTCGATGGACTTCTTTTTTGTCTTTTGTGAGGCTCCAGAGTAAGACGACCTCGTAGACGCTAAACTTGAGTCGCGCTTCGTTTTTTTGGGGGGTTTTTTGAGCGGCGATGACGTCAGAGCACATCTGCGAGCTAACCCCCCTCCCCTCCACCCCCCCCCCCCCTCCCCCGTCGCGTGCAGGTGCTGGAGGAGGAGCGTCTGGCGGAGAACGCGGAGCGGATGGGTCAGATCCTGCGGTCGGAGCTGAGCAAACTGCCCAAAGACGTTGTGAGCACGGTGAGAGGCAAAGGTCTGCTCAACGCCATCGTCATCCAGGAGACCAAAAGGTAAAACGCGGAGGAAAAGGGGCGTGTACAGTTGTAACGCTACCACAACTTTATATTTGGGCTGCAGCTCGCCGTAAAACTCGTGTTTCCGTCATGCTTTGTGTGTCACTCTGAGGCCAAATGCAACGTCTGCTATTTGAACGCTGGTGTTTTTCAGATTACGACGCGTGGAAGGTGTGTCTGCGTCTCCGCGACAACGGGCTCCTGGCCAAACCCACGCACTGGCGACATCATCCGCTTTGCCCCGCCCCTCACCATCTCCGAGCCCGAGCTGCGCAACTGCGTCGACATCATCAACAAGACGTGATGTCGTTTTAAAAATCTGTGTTTTTTGCGCTCGCTGTTGTCCTTTTTAAACCACAACTACTGCGTCTGACCTGAAGGCTCAAGAGTCGTCCTGGTCAGGTCGCTCTCACTAGTTTACACACACACACACAACACACACACACCACACACACACACACACACTTGAGTCATTTTAGAACCACAAAACTACTGCGTCTGACCTGAAGGCTCAAGAGTCGTCCTGGTCCGCTCGGTAGTGAAAATAACCCTCCACAAATGCGAAACGAGCTTCCTTCAAATCAAAACGTCTGTGTTTCTGCTGTTTTGGGGTCAAAGGTGAATGACGTACGTTTGTGTTTTGATGTGTTTTGTCTGGTGAAAGTTTTGACCTTTCATCCCGAGCTCTTTAACTTCATGGCAGTTCTAGTTCTGGCTGATTCTTCTTACACTGCTGAATCTAGCACATAAACCTCCTTTAACCTGAGCTGAAGGAACACACTGCTGTAGCAAAGGGTCTTAAAGGGGCTCACGTTTGTATAGAAAAACATACTAAATCATATTTTATTTCTAGTGAAGAAGTTGGTCACATCTGAGTTACTTTAATATTCAATCCGTTTGAAGTCAAATCGTTTTACGATTTCAGTATTTAAAGTTTTAGTTTACTATTTAATCCATGCATCTAAAATACCCACAGAAAACTGTATTTAATTGTTGATTTACTTTTCTTCTTTTTACAAACCGCTGCTATAAAACTTAAGGGAAGAACTAGGCTCAAGCCTGAGGTGTGTTTTTAAAATAAATAAAAGTAATTACCCAGTAATGTTACTTTAGAAAATGACTAAAGATAAAGTTGTTTGCTGAAAAGATGTTTTCTGCTTTTATGTATCCAAAAACTGTGGTTCAAGTCACAATTATTTGTCCGGGAGTTGTGCAAAATGAGGAAAAAGTGATCATTCTGCACTTTTTTTCTTTGAATTTCATGGTTCAATCTGTGTTACAGTGTGTTCCCCTGTCGGACACGACTTCAACTCATTGGTTCATTTGACTAAACGCACTGCATCAAAAATGGTGCAAACGCTGGTATTTAAAGCATAAAAGGCTAAATTGGTAAAAGTCAAATGTTCAGGTCGTTTAATGTCGGCGTAAAGTTCCTGCAGTAAGAGACTGCACGAGGGAAAGGGCCAGTGACAGCGCTCTGAAAAAGCCCTTTATTATTATTATTATTATTATTATTATTGTATCTAACTTCCCTGAACTGTCCCTCGGGGATAAATAAAGTTGTATTGAAATTTGAACTTTTATTCAATTCAATACAAGTGATTCCTGCACACCCCTGACGAGTTCAAACTAGAAAGCTTAAATTATACATTTAATATTAACTTAAAACTTTATTAGCTTAGCAACTTGAATTATGATTTAATTTAGCAACTTGAATTATAATTTAATTTAGCAACTTGAATTATGATTTATTTTTGCAACTTGAATTATAATTTAATTTAGCAACTTGAATTATGATTTATTTTTGCAACTTGAATTATAATTTAATTTAGCATCGCGAATTGAATTGTAATTCAATTTACCAGATTTAATTTAAAGTAAATTCACACAAGTCACATTTGTTCAAACCCAATATTTATTTTATTTTTAAACGTATTATATTTTCTCTTTTACAAAATATCAGTCTGGAGATGATTTTTAATTTCATTCTTGCCACATTTAACAAGGCCGTTTGGGGGGTTTGAACCGCAGACCCTCGCACCGTACACGCTTAACTCACTGCACCACTTCCTTTTTTTAAATAAAAAGTTTAAAAATGGGAAAAACCAACAACAAAATTCCAAATGACAGGTTGAAAAATACTAACATATTTATTTAACTTGCGTCATTTCGTGCCTTTTAAAAAAAAAAATTTGAACCAAAAATTGAATGTCTCTCGTTTTCCCGCGACTCGCCGCCCTGAAGTACAAATGGATGTGACTCGTAGTTCCACGTTCTCCGGCTGAACTCCACGTTCTCCGGCTGAACTCCACGTTCTCCGGCTGAACTCCACGTTCTCCGGCTGAACTCCACGTTCTCCGGCTGAACTCCACGTTCCTCCGCGCTGAACTCCAGTGACCTGAGATCGTTGGGTTTGAAGAGTTTAAATCTGCACAGTTTTCAGTGTGAAATGAAATGTTACAAATCCTCTGTTCAAATAAACGATTGTAGCTGAAATCTAAAGTGTCTGTTTTCTACCGCTTTACAGTGACATCTGGTGGCCGGTGGTGGAACGGGCGGGACGTTTTACAACTAAATCATGATTAGTTGCGTTGATAATTGAAGGCGCTGCTGTTTTTCAAGGCGGACTTTAATGTGAGCGCTGTTGGCGTCCAAAGAAGAGCGGATTAGTCAAGATAATGAGGAAAATGCAAAGGGTCCTTTTTAATTTGTGTTTGACAGGTTTGTTACAGACGTGTGGCACCAACAACACATTAGTTTGTTTACAGACACGTTTGTATGCAAAATGATTGTTTTAGCATGGCGCACAGTGAGTTATAATGAAGGCGAGCAATATGTCCCCCGCAGTCTCCCCGCAGTCTCCCCGCAGTCCCCCCGCAGTCTCCCGCAGTCCCCGCAGTCCCCCCTCTGTTGTGGACAATTCTACTAAAAAGCACAAACTAGAGACCTGGACTTAACAGTTTTCTCTGATAATGAGACTTTAATATTTGTACTTTAACGCTAATGTTCTTCCAACTAACTAATGTCAAAAGTATAAATGTATATGACCACATACATAAAACATAACACAACATATACTGTATATATTAAAACACACACACACAAATACATTTTCAGTAAAGGACACACACTCGTAGTTTAATTCTGTGCGACCCATAGCCCGGGGGTCTCGTTTATCAAACTTGACGTGTCATTTCTTAAATATACGTCCAAACTTCTTCAGACTTGTTTCCTTCAGCTCAGACCACCACCTGCCTCATTCATGAACCCTCAAAGTACAAAGAGTTTTTTAAATCATTTTAGGCTCGTGACGCGGAAAGTCGCGTACGCAGCGTTTTAATACGTCACAAACCCTTTCTAAATGAGACCCCAGTGCAGTGTGTTTAAGGTGAACGTTTGATGGGAGGAGCTGTGGAGGGGAACATGACAGGCTCAGATGTGTACGAATAATACATACTGTAGACGAGGATGAACATATTCCTGACACGTGGACACGGAACTGTCTGGGGTCAAAGAGAATTGACACCTTGAAGGCACCTGAAGGCACCCGATCTTCCCACCCTGAAGGCACCTGAAGGCACCCGTCTGTCCACCTGGAAGGCATCCCGTCTTCCACCTGAAGGCACCCGTCTTCCCACCTGAAGGCACCCGTCTTCCACCTGAAGGCACCCGAAGGCACCCGTCTTCCACCTGAAGGCCACACCGAAGGCACCCGTCTTCCACCTGGAGGCACCCGAAGGCACCCGTACTTCCACCTGAAGAGGCACCCGTCTTCCACCTGAGGGCACCCTGAGGGCACCCGTCTTCCAACCTGAGGGCACCTGAGGGCACACCCGTCTTCCACCTGAGGGCACCTGAGGGCACCCGTCTTCCAGCTGAGGGCACCTGAGGGCACCCGTCTTCCACCTGAGGGCACCTGAGGGCACCCGTCTTCACCTGAGGGCACCCGTCTTCCACCTGAGGCACCCGCTCTTCCACCTGAGGGCACCCGTCTTCCACCTGAGGGCACCCGTCTTCCACCTGAGGGCACCCGTCTTCCACCTGAGGGCACCCGTCTTCTGACCCGTCACCTGAAGGCACCTGAAGCTCAGCAGAAAGTGATTTATGTACAGCAACAATGAAATCAAACAGATCTCATAAAATCAAAGTTCATTTTCATCATCCAGAGAAACGATGTTCTCGCATTAGGAAAGGCAGGACATACAGTAACTCGTCGGAGCCGGGATTCGAACTCGCGACCCTGCGGCCGGCTGCACGTGGAGCCTTGCATATGTGCTGCCGCCTTAACCCCAAAAAAAAGTGTCATTTATGATGTGACAGACGTGGTGCTTAGAGGCTCAGTGCTGCCCTCTACTGTCGACCAAAAAGAGGCAACACTGCAGCCTAATTAATATGCATGATGTCATCAAAATCGGTCCTTGTCATATTGCGTACAAATATAGTAATAGTGCAAAAATTACAACTTAAATCTGTATTATTATTTAGTCTTTTTAGGACAAATCATTTCAGTATTGATTTAATGAGCATAATCATCTAACATTGAACATGTCTGAACTGACCCGGGACTGGAGCGACCTCGGCCCAACCTGATCATTGAGGAGTCGATATAGTGCATGTAGAAAGTAAAATATGATATTTAAATTGCACAAAGAGTCTTTTTTTTGTTTGTTGCAACTTATTTTTGATCTGGTTAAAATATTGCATTGTGTGAGCTCCTGTGTAAAAGTAATTATGGATCAATAGTTGATCAAAAGTCTTGATTCTAATATTTCAAAATGGCCCCTCTGACCAGGTCGACGCCTCCTGGTCGACGCCTCCTGGTCGACGCCTCCTGGTCGACGCCTCCTGGTCATTCTTCAGGAGGCGTCAGGTAAAACGGACCAGACATCTCCAGCAGACAGAGGCTGATGCTGCTTCTCTCTGGAGACTCCTTCTCCTTCAGGTGTTGGAGGACTCTCAGGCTCGTTTCTAAGTCGTGGTTTGAACACAGCAGAGCTCCCAGCAGCCTGCGGTTGTGCTCCACTGTGAGCCCGTGGAGGAAGCGCACGCACAGGTCCAGGTGACCTGTTGGACTGTTGAGGGATTTATCCAGCACCGCTCTGAGGAAAGCATCACGTGAGTTGTGATCCTGGTTTGGTATGAAGCTCCTCGGTTCCTCTGGGCGCTTGGTAAAGGACTGGAGCAGGTAAACCGCAGCCAGAAACTCCTGCACACTTGGATGAACAAAGCTGTAGGCCGTCTGACTGAAGATGACACTCTCTGGCTGTAGGACCTGAGTACAGAGCCCTGAGTGGACAAGGGTCTTGGTCAGGTCCAGACCCAAACTCTGCAGGTCGTCCTGGTAGAACAGAGATGTTCCGTTCTTCACCAGGTCAAAGGCCAGTCTGCCAAGCCCCAGGAGCAGCCCACAGTCTGCTGCCGTCAGCTGGAAACCATCCAAAAGTTGGTATTTGCGCCTCTTCCTTTGCATCTGCTCCAGAAGGAAGAGGACAAACAGGTCAGTGAGGCTCTGAGGCAGCGTCTCGCTCAGTCTGCTCCCAAACTTCTGCTTCAGGACTTTGGTGAGGGTCCGGCAGAAGACCGGGTTCTGACACATGCTGTGGAGGGTTGGAGAGGCTCTGATGTGGTCCAGGACTCTGTCACACTGATCTTCAGGGGTGAACCTCCTCCTGAAGTACTGCTCGATCTGCTGGTCAGTGAAGCCCCTGATCTCAGAAAACCTGTCCACGTGCTGCACAGGAATCCGACTGGCCGAGTTCAGTTCATGCAATCCTTGTTTTAAGAGTTCCGTGTGAATAATCCTTTGAGGGGCACGATATACAGTGGGGCCACTAAGTATTGGGCAACTTCAAAATGTGCAAGTTCACCCGTTTTAAAAAGGAGAAGTTTGAATTTACCTTAGGAACACATCAAGCGTGAGAGACAGACACTGCAACCAGGGACAAGCATTTGAGCCAGAACATTGGCTCCCTCGTCACAACGAGGCCCTTGGGTTTGCAGATAAGAACACAAAGGAACTATATGGCCATCAACTAAGCCACATAGTAAACCACAACTGGACTGACCAAAGCAAAAGAACTGAGAAAGAGACACTACCTATTTTACACAAACAAAAGAAAAGGGTGGACACTTTGTTATATACAAAAGAAAGAATATACAGGTGAAACATTTTATTTTATTTTTGTATTAAACAAGTCCTGTTTTTTTGGTAAACTTAAGTCGTTTGTGCTTACTATTCTCCTTTTACAATCTAGAACTGTAGATACAGTTGTAATTGCTGCCATTGGTTACAACCAAGTGTTGCACGTATTTAATCAGTAAACTCTTATTTCACGCATGTCGTATTTGACTCTTCACACGTTCACAACAAATACAGTCACATTGTGATCTCTAGAACAGGCTATTTTCCATCCGTTTTGAAGCAGTTTAAATAAATGTGTTCAATCACACGCCGAATCTGCATATTCACATGATATACAGCAGAAGTACTCTGTACTGCAGTTATTTACTCCAGTACACACGCAGAATACATGTGAGACTAATGCAGCCGCACAACTCACAGGACCTGGACCGGAAGACACCTTTTCTTATTTCAGGGAAAGTGCATACTAATAAACATTTCTGTAAATATGCCAGAATTGGCCAAAAGGCTGTTTTTCCTCTGTCGTCATGACAACAGTTACAGCCTAAAACAGGGAATTAAAAACACAAGCGAGGATTTGACACAGAAGTTAGAAATATACACACTATCTACATGATCAAACACACACACACACACACACACACACACGTAAAGGCGGCCTGCAGGGGGCAGCAGAGCACGTGTCAGAGTGACAGATCTGGTTTGTAATGAGCCGTTTTCACTGAATATGAAACTATAAACATTGATTTGAAACACATTTCCTTTGGAACACGGGACAGTTGTTCCAGATAAAACATGTTACTATGGTGGTCCTGGCCCTGGTGGTCCTGGCCCTGGTGGTCCTGGTGGTCCACGCTGGAGGATGAGTCTGGATCAGTTCTGGACCCGGGTTGAGTGTGTGAACATCCACACACACAACAGCTCACATTTCCACCACTGTAGGGGGGGCTTATGGGCGGAGCCAGAGTTTAGGGCTGAAACGGAGCAGAAATGAATGATGCCAAGAAAAAGTACAAATACATTTGGGGGAAAAAAATAAAAGATGTGTGCCTGTTGGCCGGCCGCCCGGACCTGGTGCGTAAGGGACACGTGTGTGACTCCTCAGCACCCTTAAGAGTGGACCGTCCCGACGAGGCATGATCCCGAGGCTCGGCACACGTCCGATCCTCCACTGTGTTCTGCAATGATCTGCCCTAAGGGGGCCATCGTCCACAGCGATCTGCCCTAAGGGGGCCATTGTCCACAGCGATCTGCCCTAAGGGGGCCATCGTCCACAGCGATCTGACCTAAGGGGGCAATCGTCCACAGCGATCTGACCTAAGGGGGCCATCGTCCACAGCGATCTGACCTAAGGGGGCAATCGTCCACAGCGATCTGACCTAAGGGGGCCATCGTCCACAGCGATCTGCCCTAAGGGGGACATCGTCCACAGCGATCTGACCTAAGGGGGCCATCGTCCACAGCGATCTGCCCTAAGGGGGCCATCGGCCACAGCGATCTGCCCTGGCATGTCACAGGGCCAGGGCCATCGTCCACAGCGATCTGACCTAAGGGGGCCATCGTCCACAGTGATCTGACCTAAGGGTCAATCGTCCACAGCGATCTGGGGGGGGGGGGCAGTCGCCGATCGGGGGGGGGGGGGGGGGGGGGGGGGGGGGGGGGGGGGGGGGGGGGGGGGGGGGGGGGGGGGGACCGGGCACGCCCGCGCGCAGGGGCGGTCCCGGACGACAGGGCCGTCAAGGCTGCCTAGGGGGTGCCCTAAGGGGGCCATCGTCCACAGCGATCTGCCCTATAAGGGGGCCATCGTCCACAGCGATCTGCCCTAAGGGGGCCATCGTCCACAGTGATCTGACCTAAGGGGTCAATCGTCCACAGCGATCTGCCCTAAGGGGGAAATGTTTGTGTTGCTATAGAGATGAAGCTTACTTCACAAGAAAGCGTGTTACTTACAGGAGAAGTATTTGGGAGCCACAAAGTCCAGTCTTGGTACTTTTTCCAGACTCAAACACAAAATGCTCCTTTAACGCTCGGCTAAAAGAACACACCAAAAGCGTCACAAAGCAGCACTCACACCACGCTAAGTTCTTGTCACGTGTCACTTACTGTTGTGCACATTCGTCAGTCGAGGATGGAGGCTTTGGCTTCTCTCTTGATCTGGACCGACCTCTGGACCGACCTCTGGACCGACCTCTGGACCGACCTCTGGACCGACCTCTGGACCGACCTCTGGACCGACCTCTGGACCGACCTCTGGACCGACCTCTGGACCGACCTCTGGACCGGTCTGGAGACTCATCCCTGAAGAAGAACCAAACTATTAGAATGACTGAGAACAAGTGAGTAGGACTGTCACCATATCACAGTTTAGAGTTACAGCGCCCCCTACAGGTCGGACCACTCATGGAACTAAAATGCAGTTCAGATAAATATATTTTGAATTCTGCTAAAAATGATAAAAATGACACTTTAAGATTTGATTTTTTTTATGTTTTCATGAAATTGGGTCAGAAAACATCCTAAACTACTAAAACATATACAAATAAACTACTTTAAACTATTTGCCGTTTTGTTCCAAATGGAAATGACTTCAGACGTCTCTTTCCTCTCGCACACAAAGGTGGCGGTGTTGCACCTCCAGGTGCAGGTCTGTGGTTCCCCCGGAGTTCTAAAACCCAGAGCAGAACCTTCTGTGGCCTTAAACACTGGTGATGGAGGCACAAGGCTTCATCTTGGGGAAAGCCTCTGGTCGCAGCTGGAGCTCTGTGTTCTGGAGTTCAGTGTGAGGTCCAGTTCCAGGGCATGTTCCAGGAGCTATTTCATGTGTGTCCGGCCTCGGCCCGGCCTCGGCCCGGGCCCTCGGTCCGGCCTCGGTCCGGCCTCGGTCCGGCCTCGGTCGGCCTCGGCCTCGGTCCGGCCTCGGTCCGGCCTCAGGCCTCGCTCTGTGAATACAAACACAACTTACACTTGGCTGAACGCGCATGGTGGGAGTCACCATCGATCTGCTTCGGCTTCGGCCTCGGCCCGGCCTCGGCCCGGCCTCGGCCCGGCCTCGGCCCGGCCTCGGCCTCGGCCCGGCCTCGGCCCGGCCGGCCTCGGTCCGGCCTCGGTCCGGCCTCGGTCCGGCCTCGGTCCGGCCTCGGTCCGGCCTCGGT
This sequence comes from Chaenogobius annularis, assembly GCA_015082035.1. Taxonomy (NCBI): domain Eukaryota; kingdom Metazoa; phylum Chordata; class Actinopteri; order Gobiiformes; family Gobiidae; genus Chaenogobius; species Chaenogobius annularis. The sequence goes on along the minus strand of BJKM01000693.1, from coordinate 563,832 downwards.
CCGGCCTCAGAGCTCAAACGCTCTGTGAGATACAAACACACTTACACTTGTGCTGAACGCCGCATGGTGGGAGGAGTCACCATCGATCTGCTTCTTCTGGACTTCTCTTTCGGGATGAACCGCTCCAGAGACGTGTGTCTGAAAACAACAGTTACAAGTTCACGCACAGACACAACATAAACTGGCTCCGAGCTCGCGGGCCTCATTTGAGGTTAAGTTTGTGTGTGTTTTATAAATAAGAGCGGCTGAAGCTGCTGCCACTCACCGAGTTCCAGTGCGGCCCGGTCGCCCTGGTGCAGCGCTGCCATTTAACAGGTCCTTGTCCTCCATGGCAGCTTCCATGTTCCATCACTCTGAACCACAAACACAAGACGCATTCATGTCGGCCATGTTTGCAGTGAAACCACAGGAGGTCAAACACACGCTGCAGCTGCATTTTCACTTCAAAACACTCCCAAATGTCCCTCCCCTTTTCTCCAGCGTGTTGGCGCTAACGCAGAAGGTCTGAAAACAGCAGTGTCGTCAAGGCAACCAGTGATCGCCCAATGACAAGTGTCACAACTACATGTGACTTGTTCTGAACCATATCTGAATGAGCCTGTTTCCGCCTCACTTCTGCTGCTGGAGCTTGTCTTCTAGCGTCCTCTACAGGTTCACTCACACACACACACACACCACAAACACCGAACCAGGTTCCGTTGCTTTAAGTGATACATGTTTACGTGCCTCTGCACCGGCGGCGTGGTTCTGCACATGCGCACTGAGGACTGAAGTCTGTACTTTCAGCACGAGCTCTGTTTCTGCTGCTGATCACGCCACTTATGGAAACTGATTATTAACCGATCATTTAAATAATAATAATAATAATAATAATAATAATAATAATAATAATAATAATAATAATAATAATAATAAATAATAATAATAATAATAATAATAATAATAATAATAATAATAATAATAATAATAATAATAATAATGCTGTATAAAATGTTCTGCCCGGTGGTGGAGTGGTTCGCCCGTCTTCTCTTTGGAGACCACCTTTTTATTCTTTACTTCTCTTGACTTCTCTTAATGTTATTTTAATATAAATATATCTTTTGTTCTTGTTCTTTCTCTCTTTCTCAGTTTGTATGAAGCATGTTATGGATGTAAAAAAGTTGTAGGAGAAGCCCCCGCCTCACGTCAGCCCCTGCCAAGCCCCTAAAGCTCTTCAACACACGAAACACTTACAAACATGAACGCGTTATGCAGACCAAATCAGGCTAATAACAGTCTGAAACTCACTGAAGATGCGTCTGATGGTGGAGGCTGCGTCGAGTCCCGGTTTGAACTGATAAAACAAAGACAGCCTTTACTCACTGAAGACCCCCAGTTTAAGTGCAAAAGAAACAATCCGGCTTCTGCACAAATATGCTGTGATGACGTACAATCCAAACTGAGGACACGGTGGGGTCCTGTTGCGCTCCGTCACTGGCGGGGCTGTCTTTATATAGTAGGTGTGACTCACGCCGCAGACAATCAGAAGTCGTGATTGGGCAGTCTCACCGCGTGCGTAGAAATCTGCTTTTATTACCGCGGTGAAGTTAGTTTCACATTGGACATTCGCTTCCGTAACTACAGTTGTAGTTTCCTCTGAGTGTGCTGCAGTCGCACGGTGCGACAACAACAGAAGAACAACAACAGAAGAACAGAAGAACGAACAACAGAGAACAACAGAAGAACTAGTTCGTTGTGACGTTAAAAATGTGCTTTTTAAGGATTTTAGAAACGGTAAAAGAGTGAAATTCCTTCTATTTTATTTTTAGACTAAAGAATGTCACACTTTGGGTCATTTTACAGGCCGAACTGTTGAAACGGTTGGTGTCTGAGGCTGCAGTACCGCGGAGCGGCCACTACTCAATGTGGATCGCGGACAGAGGGGGCGTGCCTTATCGTTAATATAATACATCCATGCGAGCCACAGCCGTCTGACAGGAGGCTCCGCCTCCAGCACGTGACCTTCTGCACAACACTGTAGTACCAACATATGCAGTGGTGAACTTCGCCCTTTAACATTTATATGTGACTCATTCTACTTTCATAAAAGCAGAATAAAAGCACCGCGGTGAAGTTAGTTTCACATTGGACATTCGCTTCCGTAACTACAGTGGTAGTTTCCTCTGAGTGTGCCCCGCCTGCAGTCGCACGGTGCGGGAGCTGCGCTGTGAAGTGCCACGTGGTGCGCCAGTCAGGACCGTCTCTAAATGACTGTTGCAGTGGCGAGCGTTTGTTTAAAAATGTGTTACTTGAAAAATATCAATCATATTTATATTTATAAAAGAAAACAAGGTTAAGCATACATCCAAGTTAATAATCCTAGTCGCCATAGTCCTTTTGGGTTCAACATTTAACCCTTTATGGGTTGTTTATGAATATTTTTCTTCAAAAATCAAGGATTTTTTTTCAATAGCTTCTAAATCAGGTGACCTAGAGAGTAAATTCTAAGTTCTTATAGTAGTTTTAGTCTCCAGGTAACACACACACCTTTTTTTTTTTTCAACTTACCCCTTTTTAAGTGGTTGATGGGCCCTGCTACCGCAAATCTGCGCAATGTTACTGTCCTTACATTGTTATTCTTCATAAAGAGCTTCTTGAACCGCTCCTGGTCAGACCCATCACTTAGGACCTGTTTGGACTTGGGTGATCTTACGGGGGGCTTCAAGCCCCTGACAACAGCTCCTAGGATCATTTGGGCTAAGCCATTCGCATAATCCTGTGTACTTTCTCCTCTGCTCTTCTCCCTGTACACAAACTGCTGCACCTCCAGCCACGACTCCGTAAAACTCATCAAGTTTGCGGACGACACCACCCTCATCGGGCTCATCTCGGACGGGGATGAGTCTGTCTACAGGAGGGAGGTGGTCCGGCTGGTGTCCTGGTGCAGCGGTAACAACCTGGAGTTCAACGCCCAGAAGACAGTGGAGATCGTAGACTTCAGGAAAGTCACAGCCCCCCAGCCCCCCCTCATCATGACAGACTCCTCCATCACCACCGTGGACTCCTTCTGCTTCTGGGCACCACCATCACCCAGGACCTCAAGTGGGAGCCCTCCATCAGCTCCCTCATCAAGAAGGCCCAGCAGAGGATGTACTTCCTGCGGCAGCTGGGGAAAGCCAAGCTGCCAGTGCAGATGATGGTGCAGTTCTACACGGCCATCAGAGCGCCCTCTGCTGGAGCCACAGCCAGGGACAAAACAGAGACTACAGCGCCCTCTGCTCTGAGAAGGTGATCGGCTGCAGACTTCCATCTCTGCAGGACCTGTACGTCTCCAGGGCTCTGGGACGAGCAGGTCGGATCACAGCTGACCCTTCTCACCCTGGACATGGTCTATTTGTGCCGCTAAGTTCCATAAGAATAATAGGAATAATATTGCTTGGGTTTAAAAATATTGAACCGCAAAGAGGAAAATGATGTGGAATATTCCATTGAATAACCAAAATGCTCCAATGCAACGTTGACGGCTGATGATGATACGGCTGAGGAAGATGAGGCAAAATGTATTATTACTTTAAACATGGTCTTTAGCCAGGTTTGGCCCTGATTTGAAGTACTTGCCAATAATAAAATTAACATTAGGCTATCCTATTAGATTTAGCATAATAATAATAATAATAATAATAATAATGAATGATGATGTCTCCAGAGCCATTTTATGTGAGCCGGTCGACTTCTGACCAGGTCTCTGCATTTTGAAAAAGGTGGCTTGCCCTCTCCATGTGGGTGGAGAGTCCCTGCCCCAAGTGGAGGAGTTTAAGTAACTTGGGGTCTTGTTCATTAGTGAGGGAAAGATGGAGCGTGAGATTGACAGTTGGATCGGTACATCGGACTGTTGTGATGAGAGAAGAGCTGAAGCTCAATCTACATTCCTACCCTCACCTATGGTCATGAGCTCTGGGTACTGACCGAAAGACAAGATCGTGAATACAAGCGGTTGAAATGTGTGTCTCCACAGTGTGGCTGGGCACTCCCTGCAACCTGGCCCCGGATAAGCGGAAGATGGATGGATGATAATAAATGAATAAATAAAATCACAAGCCAAAAGAGCACTTAATCAGTGGTTCAATTGAAACATTTATTCAATTTACACAAGCACTGCAGAACTACCCTAAGCGACTTTTCTGGTGGAATGTCAGTAATTGTAACTAGTTAGTTACACCTACTTACTAGTTAGTAACTCCTTAAAAAATTCAGAGATGTAGTTACGTCAAAATGTTGCCATGGACTTAATGTCACATTTCAGCCTCTGGAGGAAGCCCGGTCACTATTGTCAAAGACAAAATAAAAGTTATAATATTTCTTTGGTCCTGTAATTGCTGCTAAAAGAATGAGAAACGAGAGAACAGAAAATAATGCATTTGAGATGTGTCAGCTTTGAGTGTGAAATATGGTGCATGTGCTTTACACTTGTGGCCATCTTGGTCATGCCTTTTTCAGCTCTGCTTTTGTCAAATGTTTGCGTAACAGCAAAAGCAGCTCAATGTCATCTACGGCAGAGTCCTTATGTCTGCTAAACTTATGGAGTGTGTACAGCCTGTAACATCCAGGAGCACGTAGAAAAGTAGGTATTTTCCAATAATAAAATATCAGATATCCTCAACTTCAAAGGAAATCACTAAAGTCATGTGACAAAATGTGAATACTCACCTCAAAGTGTAATAGTACTAGTACTGTAATGTCATCCATGCCCTCCACGTATGTTTATAAACAATTATATAATCAAATATCAAAATGTATTTATTTATTAAAAATGTATTTGCTCATAACCGTGACATTGACCCCTTTTCAGGAAATGAATGAACACTTTACCAAATGTGGTTTTGAATAATTATGAACAGAATATGAATATGAAATATGCAAATGAGTCGATAACAGATGGAGACGCTCGACATGATAGTTCTAGATCTATCTGTGTGTTGGTGGAGTTAATGTGATTCAATGATGATATCATATTATGATATGAGTTAAGTTGAAAAAAAAAGGTGTGTGTGTTACCTGGAGACTAAAACTACTATAAGAACTTAGAATTTACTCTCTAGGTCACCTGATTTAGAAGCTATTGAAAAAAATCCTTGATTTTTGAAGAAAAATATTCATAAACAACCCATAAAGGGTTAAATGTTGAACCCAAAAGGACTATGGCGACTAGGATTATTAACTTGGATGTATGCTTAACCTTGTTTTCTTTTATAAATATAAATATGATTGATATTTTTTCAAGTAAACACATTTTTAAACAAACGCTCGCCACTGCAACAGTCATTTAGAGACGGTCCCTGACTGGCGCACCACGTGGCACTTCACAGCGCAGCTCCCGCACCGTGCGACTGCAGGCGGGGCACACTCAGAGGAAACTACCACTGTAGTTACGGAAGCGAATGTCCAATGTGAAACTAACTTCACCGCGGTGCTTTTATTCTGCTTTTATGAAAGTAGAATGAGTCACATATAAATGTTAAAGGGCGAAGTTCACCACTGCATATGTTGGTACTACAGTGTTTGTGCAGAAGGTCACGTGCTGGAGGCGGAGCCTCCTGTCAGACGGCTGTGGCTCGCATGGATGTATTATATTAACGATAAGGCACGCCCCCTCTGTCCGCGATCCAAATTGAGTAGTGGCCGCTCCGCGGTACTGCAGCCTCAGGCACCAACAGTTCGGCCTGTAAAAATGACCCAAAGTGTGACATTCTTTAGTCTAAAAATAAAATAGAAGGAATTTCACTCTTTACGTTTCTAAAATCCTTAAAAAGCACATTTTTAACGTCACAACGAACTAGTTCTTCTGTTGTTCTTCTTCTGTCGTTTCTTCTGTTTCTGTTGTTCTTCTGTCGTTTCTGTCGTTCTGTCGTTTCTTGGTTGTTGTTCTTCTGTTCTTCTGTTGTTGTTCTCTGTTCTTCTGTCGTCTTGTTGTCTTCTGTCGTTCTTCTGTTGTCGTTCTTCTGTCGTTCTTCTTCTGTCGTTCTTCTGTTGTTCTTTGTTCTTCTGTTGTTCTTCTGTTAGTTGTTCTTCTGTCGTTCTTTCTGTTGTTGTTCTTCTGTTGTTGTTCTTCTGTTGTTGTTCTTCTGTCGTTTCTTCTGTTGTTGTCTTCTGTCTTCGTTTCCTTTTGTTCTTCTTTGTTGTCTCTTCTGTTGTTCTTCTGTTGTGTTCTTCTGTTTTCTTCTGTTGTTGTTCTTCTGTCGTTCTTTCTTCTGTTGTCTTCTGTTGTGTTCTTCTGTTGTTGTTCTTCTGTTGTTGTTCTTCTGTCGTTCTTCTGTTGTTCTTCTGTTGTTGTTCTCTGTCTGTTCTTCTTGTTGTTGTTCTTCTGTCGTTGTTCTTCTGTCGTTCTTCTGTTGTTTTCTTCTGGTTCTTCTCTGTTGTTTCTTCTGTCGTTCTTTCTGTTGTTGTTCTTCTGTCGTTCTTCTGTTGTTCTTCTGTCGTTCTTCTGTTGTTGTTCTTCTTGTTGTCGTTCTTCTTTGTGTTCCTCGGTTGTTCTTTTTTCTTTCTTTGTTGTTCGTTCTTCTGTTCTTTTCTTCTGTGTTCTTCTGTGTTCTGTCTTGTTGTTCTTGTCGTGTTGTTTCTTCTGTCGTTCTTCTGTTGTTTCTTCTGTTTCTTCTGTTGTTTTCTTCTGTCGTCTTCTGTTGTTGTTCTTCTGTTTCGTTCTTCTGTTTTCTTCTGTCGTTCTTCTGTCGTTCTTCTGTTTTTTCTTTCTGTTGTTGTCTTCTGTTGTTCTTTTCTGTGTTTGTTGTTCTTCTGTCGTTTGCTTTCTTCTGTTTTGTTCTTCTGTCGTTCTTCTGTTGTTGTTTCTTCTGTCGTTCTTCTGTCGTCTCTGTCTCTGTTCTTCTGTTCTTCTGTCGTTCTGTCTGTTCTTCTGTTGTTGTCTTCTTCTGTTGTTCTTCTGTTGTTGTTCTTCTGTCGTTCTTCTGTTGTCTGTTTCTTCTGTTGTTGTTCTTTTGTTCATTCTTCTGTTGTTGTTCTTCTGTCGTTCTTCTTCTGTCTTCTTCTTCTGTTGTCTCTGTTGTTGTTCTTCTGTTGTTGTTTCTTCTGTCGTTCTTCTGTTGTTGTTCTTCTGTCGTTCTTCTGTTGTCGTTCTTCTGTCGTTTCTTCTTCTGTTGTTGTTCTTTGTTGTTGTTGTTCTTCTGTCGTTCTTCTGTTGTTGTTCTTCTGTTTCTTCTGTTGTTGTTCTTCTGTCGTTCTTCTTGTTGTCGTTCTTCTGTCGTTCTTTTCTGTTGTTTTCTGTTGTTGTTCTTCTTTGTTGTTCTTCTGTTGTCTGTTCTTCTGTTGTTGTTCTTCTGTTCTTCTTCTGTGTTCTTCTCTGTTGTTGTTCTTTCTTGTTGTTCTTCTGTCGTTGTTGTTCTTCTGTTGTTCTTGTTGTTCTTCTGTTGTTGTTCTCTGTTGTTGTTCTTCTGTTGTTTTTCTTCTGTTGTTGTTCTTCTGTCGTTCTTCTGTTGTTGTTCTTCTTCGTTCTTCTGTTCTTCTGTTGTTTCTGTCGTTCTTCTGTTGTTGTTCTTCTGTCGTTCTTCTGTTGTTGTTCTTCTGTCGTTCTTCTGTTGTTGTTCTTCTTCTTCTGTCGTTGTTTCTTTGTCGTTCTTCTGTTTCCTCTGTTTCTTCTGTCGTTCGTCTTCTTTGTTGTTCTTCTGTCTTCTTCTGTTGTTTTCTTCTGTCTTCTTCTTGTTGTTGTTCTTGTCTGTCGTTCTTTCTGTTGTTGTTCGTGTTGTTCTTCTGTCGTTCTTCTTTGTCGTTTTCTGTGTTGTTCTTCTGTTGTTGTTCTTCTGTTGTTGTTCTTCTGTTGTTGTTCTTCTGTCGTTCTTCTGTTGTCGTTCCTCTGTCGTTTTTCTGTTCTTTTCTGTGTTGTTCTTCTGTCGTTCTTCTGTTGTGTTGTTCTTCTGTCGTTTCTTCTGTGTTGTTCTTCTGTCGTTCTTCGTTGTTTCTTCTTTCTTCTGTCGTTTCTGTCTTCTGTTCTTCTGTTGTTTTCTTTGTTGTTTCTTCTGTTGTGTTCCTCTGTCGTTTCTTCTGTTCGTCCTCTGTCGTTCTTCTGTTGTTGTTCTTCTGTCGTTCTTCTGTTGTCGTTTCTTCTTTGTTCTGTCGCTTCTTCTGTTTGTTCCTCTGTCGTTCTTCTGTTGTTGTTCTTCTGTCGTTCTTCTGTTGTCGTTCTTCTTCTGTGTTCCTCTGTCGTTCTTCTGTTGTGTTCTTCTGTGTTTCTTCTGTTGTCGTTCCTCTGTCGTTCTTCTGTTGTTGTTCCTCTGTTGTTCTTCTTCTGTGTTCTTCTGTCGTTCTTCTGTTGTTGTTCTTCTGTCGTTCTTCTGTTGTCGTTCTTCTTCTGTGTTCCTCTGTCGTTCTTCTTCTGTTGTTCCTCTGTCGTTCTTCTGTTGTTGTTCTTCTGTCGTTCTTCTGTTGTCGTTCTTCTTCTGTTGTTCCTCTGTCGTTCTTCTGTTGTTGTTCTTCTGTTGTTCTTCTGTCGTTCTTCTTCTGTTGTTCCTCTGTCGTTCTTCTGTTGTTGTTCTTCTGTTGTTGTTCTTCTGTCGTTCTTCTTCTGTTGTTCTTCTGTTGTTCTTCTGTTGTCGTTCCTCTGTCGTTCTTCTGTTGTTGTTCTTCTGTCGTTCTTCTGTTGTTGTTCTTCTGTTGTTCTTCTGTCGTTCTTCTGTCGTTCCTCTGTCGTTCTTCTGTTGTTGTTCTTCTGTCGTTCTTCTGTTGTTGTTCTTCTGTCGTTCTTCTGTTGTTGTTCTTCTGTTGTTCTTCTGTTGTTCTTCTGTCGTTCTTCTGTCGTTCTTCTGTTGTTGTTCTTCTGTTGTTCTTCTGTCGTTCTTCTGTCGTTCTTCTGCAGTAAAACGAGCTTTCCCGATGGCGTGTTGTCATGGAAAATGTCATGTTCTGAGGTCAATCCAAAGCTAAAGTTAAATGTGTTATTAGGACGTATGTTTGGTTCACAGAGGTCCTCTTAGTGACCTCTTGTCCCTGGACCTGGTCTGCTGAATCTCCCTTTGGTGGAGGACATAGTCTCAGTCATGATATGTAATTAATGCTTGTGCCTTTCTTCTCTTTCACTATCTTCGTCCGTCTCAGTCCGTGTGGTCAGACTTTCATCTATAATAGGGGTCTTCTGAAGACACATGTCATGGGTCACAGCGAGACAATGGCACGTTCTTCAGGAGCAATGGGCCTTCAAACGCCGCAGAATTCAGACTTCAGGAATTCAGGATCCAGAAGTTTCATAACAGAACAAATCATGGAACTAATGACTGAATTGCAGCTCATTTGAATGTGTTTTCTGTGTCACATGACTATAAAAGCTCATGAATCTGGAGTCAAAACGTTGAGTCTTAATTCTGGTTCATGTTGTCATAAGTGAGACGTGAACATGACAAACAAGCTCTGTTCTGATCATTCCATAAATGTCCTCCAGAAACACAGATCTGAGTCTTCATGAAGTCACTTCAATGCACATCGTTTCCTCTTGTCATTCTAAAATCCCATCCTCAAATGAAGACGTCACGTTTCATTACGTTTGTTCAAACTTCGAGAACATTTTGACCGTTTTCACAGGAACTTTGGACATTGTTATATTTGACAAGAGCTGAACATCTTGTTTTGATTGTCGCTATAGCCAATACTTCTGCCCCTGTCAGCCGCAGGCCCCTGCCGCAGGCCCCTGTCAGCCGTAGGCCCCTGTCAGCCGTAGGCCCCTGTCAGCCGCAGGCCCCTGTCAGCCGTAGGCCCCTGTCAGCTGTAGGCCCCTGCCGTAGGCCCCTGTCAGCTGTAGGCCCCTGTCTGCCGTAGGCCCCTGTCAGCTGTAGGCCCCTGTCAGCCGTAGGCCCCTGTCAGCCGTAGGCCCCTGCCGTAGGCCCCTGCTGTAGGCCCCTGTCAGCCGTAGGCCCCTGCCTCAGCCGAAGCCTAGCCCCTGTCAGCCGTAGGCCCTCCGTAAGGCCCCTGTCAGCCGTAGGCCCCTGCCGTAAGTGCCATGTCCAGCTGTAGGCCCCCTGCCGTAGGCCCCTGTCAGCTTGTAGGCCCTGTTCAGCTGACACCACAATCTTACATTGGGAGAAAAAGCTTTCTGGACGCACGATCTTTTTTCCGCTGCAGTACCAATTTGGACTGGCCACTGGGGCGCAAAAGCGACATGTTTGTGCGCGGCAATATCCCGTCTTTAAAATCGATCCGTGAACGCAGAACCAGGAACCGAGAACGAACGCAACTTTTATTCACTTTGTAAATACTTTGATAAATGCCCATTTATAATTATTTTGTATTTAACGCACGCCTTCGTTACAGTGAGCGGAAGTGCTAGTGTGTGTCGCAGTCTCTTAAGTGTGTGTCGCAGTAGAACTCTTAAGTGTGTGTCGGCAGTAGAACTCTTAAGTGTGTGTCGCAGTAGAACTCTTAAGTGTGTGTCGCAGTAGAACTGCTAAGCTGTGTGTCCGCAGTAGAACTCTTAAGTGTGTGTCGCCGTAGAACTCTTAAGTGTGTGTCGCAGTAGAACTCTAAGTGTGTGTCGAGTAGAAACCTCTAAGTGATGTGTCGCAGTATAACTCTAAAGTGTGTTCGCAGTAGAATCTTAAGTGTGTGTCGTAGCCTAGTAGAAACTCTTAAGTGTGTGTCGCAGTAGAACTCTAAGTGTGTGTCGCAGTAGAACTCTTAAGTGTNAAAACGTCACAGGTCGAGAAAACGTCGCAGGTCGAGAAAACGTCGCAGGTCGAGAAAACGTCGCAGGTCGAGAAAACGTCACAGGTCGAGAAAACGTCACAGGTCGAGAAAACGTCGCAGGTTGAGAAAACGTCGCAGGTTGAGATTGTTTACCCAATTTTTTTTCTCACCTGCTTGAGTAATTTCTTGGACAATTTTGTAGTTCTACTTTAGTAATATTATAATAATATAATATAATAATATTATTTTGAAGTAACTCTAAAGTGCAGTTTATTGTTATTCAGAAGCACAAACAATATTGTACAGTGCCACGTATTTATTTCTCAACTAACTGTTTTTTACAAAGTCCTATTCCTCAGACTCATATTCTCGGCTTGTTCCTGATTATTAACCTTGGATTTTTAAAGAAAACTAAGACGCTAAACCTGGACTGACCGAGTGATCGACAAAGAGGAGGAGGAGGAAGAACATTTATGTTAGAGTTTATGCTATATGTGAAACTGAGTCATTATTGTGGGTGAGCTTGGCAAAAATCTGAAATGCCTTGATAAGATATTAGCTTCCCTTGATTTCAGTAGTTTTATCATAACACACGTCCAAACCAGAAGTGAAGCAGGACTAAATTAGGTCTGAACCATGACAAATCCAGCTTCTAACAAAGGCTAAAGTCCTGGACCAGATCAAAAACCAAGATCTAGCAATAAAGGCAGAAAAAAAATTAAAAAAACATTGAAAACTGTCAACTTTTATTTATTTAAAGACAAATGAATGTGCAAATGGAATGAGATGTTTAGTCTTGATCTAAGTTTAACAACATGATCCTAACAGATGGCTTCTCCAGAGTGAGGAATGTATTCATCTATAAACCTTTATTTAACCAGGACAACCAGAAGAAACACACACAAGGAGAACATGCAATCCACCCTCTTGATATTGAACTCGGAGGACCTCTTTGTTGTCGGGCAGAAGCGCCAAAAGCGGTGACATCGTGTCTCCAAATGACCAAAATGAAACACTACTACTACTACTTCGTTCTTGTCCTTTAAACTTGCTGTTGTAACTTTAGCGTCACATATTTGAGAACTTAAAAAATAATGTAATGAAAACCACTCATGACTTTCTCTCAGTCAGACTCCATCTACTGGCAGCAGAGGGAACTTCAGACCTCTACTTTCGACCCAAATCTGGGATATTTGAAACAGAGTGCTTTGTGAGGCTCGTGAACAGGATTAATGAAACGAATGAAGCGAAATACGATGTTGGAGCAAATGTGGACTGCAACGCACAAACCCGAACGCACACATTTCACTTGTGACCCGGGACGTCTCGGATCTCGACAAGCCTCCGCATCACCTGCAGAGGGGCCGCGCATCCAATATCCACCACAACGTCGCCGTAAACGCCCAGATCCCTGAAACGAAAGCAGGCCGTTCTGCTCTAGCTGCCCCTCGACTCCACACGGCTCTGATTTCGACGCTGAGAATGAAATCAAATCTGAAATTGGACTTAATTGGAGTCAGCGGGAGAAAGAGAGGTTTGTAATGCGGCTCTGAAGAACGACAGAGACGAGGAGGACGAGAGGATTTAAAGAAGACTTAAAGGTGCACTATATAAATGTTCTGGTGGAGGGTCTGACACCTGTTTGTCTCCAGGGAAATGTTATTATGTTGTATGGTTTTTTTCTTTTTTACCAGTGAAAGACCTGTAAATGAATAAATGCATGATAGATTTAGAAGATGATTTCCATACTGTGAAGCATTCGGAAATGTGTAATTAAAGGAGCCCTATTATGCAAAATCGACTTTTAAGAGCTCTTAACCATATTCGAATTGTCTTGCTGCAGTTTTGAACAGGACGTCGATGGAGCTGTCTCTATTACTAAGCCGTTTCAGATCAATATTACGGTTTATAATGAACAAAATATAAAATGATGATTCACTTATGCCGCTGTTCAATACTAAGTACATGAAAAAAGCGTCGTATGTGTCCTTTAAACATTAGGCTTCGTCCTCTACTCAAAAAAGTACAATTGCTCAAAAAGTGTACACAATTACAGTCAGGTGAATATTTGTAATTAGTTACTTTCGGGCCCCTGAAAATGAGTGCCGAGTGCTGAGAGCTTCTGTGGCTCATGTCGTCTCTGTGTTTGTGTCCAGAGCTCCAGCTGACACGCCCTCTTTCCTCTCTCCTTGCTCTTTCTCTTCTTCTACTTCGTCTTTCTCTTCTTCTACTTCTTCCTCATCTTTCTCTCCTTTCTCTCCTTCCTCTTTCTCTTCTTCTACTTCTTCCTCATCTTTCTCTCCTTCCTCTACTTCCTCTCCTATTCATCCTCTTCCTCTCCTTCCTCTTTCTTCTCTTCTTCCTCATCTTCCTCTCCTTCCTCATTCTCTTCTTTCTTTTCTCACTCTTCCTCTCCTTTCTCTTCCTCTTTCTCTTCTTCCTTTTCTTCCTCTCCTTCCTCTTTCTCTTCCTTCTCTTCTTCCTCATCTTCCTCTCCTTTCTCTTCCTCTTCTTCCTCACCTTCTACTCCTTCCTCTTTCTCTTCCTCCTCTTCTTCCTCTCTCTCATCATTTTCTCTCTCTCTCTCTGCAGATATTTTCCTTCAGCTTTGATGAGGACTTTCCTTCTCACGCTGAATAAAGCTGACTATTAGCTCTAGAGCTTCTGTACACAAACTAAACCAGGACTAGTATCAGAGCAAAACATGGTCCAAACCAAGGCTTAACCAGGACTGAACAAGGACTAAATCAGGACTTGAACAGAACCAAAAAAAATGCACATTAGGAGAAACCAGGACATGTGTGAATGCACCTTAATACCAGGACTAAATCAAGACAAAACCAGGTCTCTCCTCTCTGACATCCATTTGGAGTTTGCAGATTAATCAACCGACCAGAACCAGGTCTAAAGCTGGACAAAATATGATTCAAACCAGGTCCAAACCAGCACTTACTATTTAACAATTGGACTGTATCAGGTCTGAATCTGATCCAAACCAGGTCTGTTTCAGTTTGAATTCATTTCCTCTGACTGACAGATACTATATCCAATCACATGCCACACTCTGGTCTTGTGACTTCATTAACATAAATATAAAGAGACAGACTCATCAGCATAAACGGAGAGAGAAGATGGAACGGAGCAGAATGTGGAGTTTATTATTAAAGTGACTGTGGTTTGGGATAACACTGTTTTATTGTTTACATGGGAAGAGTCGTTAGAGCTCAAAGGGAATTGGATTTTCAACAGAGAAACAACCTCATTAGTAAGAATATAAGTGTTGCATTGACACTTTCATGCATTATTCATCTTAACTGAAGACAAGATGAATGAATGTTACTAAAGTATTATTTATTCACAGTTTATCAATAATACATTCATGAAAGAATATTGTTCAGATAAGAATATATATGCAAAATAACAATAAGCGATCATAAAGAATACCAAATCTCACGGCCAAGAGCGACTCACCAAATGAAAATCACTTTTATTTTTAAAAAGTTTCCTTTAAAAAAAGAAAGAAGGAAAGAAAGAATCTCGCCGCACACTTGCATCTTGTTTGGTCTTGATGTTGTGTGTGTGTTTTGTGATTGACAGGTGCCTCGGTGTTCCCTGTGTTCATCAGGCGCTGGTGTTTGCGTTGTTTTAGTTCTAAAGTTCTTCTCCAGGGAAGGCACTACAACTGTGTAAAAGAACTGGGACAAGATTCAATATATTTTTACTTCCTCAGTAACCGTCTGCTACCAGAGAAGACGATTTCCAGAAGAAGTCATTTCTTTTTTTCCAACATATTGTTCTTTAATTACAATTACTATTATTTACTGCAGATAAATACATTGTATATTAATCACAGTCAAATCACCTCTCAAGGAACCCATTCATATAAATGCACTCTCTCTCCCCTTCATGAGCTGCCAGTTCAGGAACAACCCGCTGCCTCATCTCCACCGCAGCAGCAGAACTATCGGCCTCTCCGTCTCCTCCTCTTTATCATCCTAAATTACTTCTGTTGCTTTTGGTCCAAACAAGAAGTCAAGTCTAGACTAAACCTAGACTTAACCTAGTGTAGTAATCTACTTGTAGCAGAGTACTGGAGTGTTATTCCACTTAAGAAAGAGGCTGGCATCACAATGATTGGCTGATGATTTCAAACATGCCACACAGCATGAGGTGTGGATATGTTTAATGTGTATGTTTTGATAGTTATGTGGGGCACCAGCCTGATTAGGTAATTAACAATTCTCAAATCAAATATCTAAATGATTTAGTTCAAAAAAATATAGTTAGTTAAACTCAAGGTCATGAGAGCATGACTGTGACCCCTTTTCTGAAAATTAGAGAACACTTTAAACTGTGGATTATGACGATTTATTGACAAAATAATTAAATATTCATAAGGAATATGCAACTAAGACATTAACAGATGGAGACACTAGATCCAATGGCTCTAGACCTATCTAGATCTATCTAGTTGTGTGATCAAATTGATTCTAAGGTGATCTTATCAGCCAAACTGTGACATATGTGCATTTATATGACCAGAAGCAGGAGCTGTGTGATCCAGCCGAGATGGGCCTGTGTGTCCGCTTTTATGGAGCTGACGCCTCCAGGGTTCAGCTCTCCAGGGGTCAAGCTAAGAAGGACATGGGCCACTCACTCTGCAGCTCTGGCTCTGACAGCATCAGGCTGAAGAAATGCTGGATTAAGTCCAAGTCCGCCTGATTTTCCTTGGCTCTGAGACTTTCATCCTTGATGAAATGGCAGTTGCACTGATCCATCGAAGAGGCTGATTTGAAGAGTCCTGGATCCAAATGTTGTTGTAGGCATGAAAAGATGCAAAAAGTCCTTTGCTTTGAGTTTGCGTGTTGCAGTATAAAAGACGCCACAGAATTACTTATCAGAAGAGAGTAAAATTGGCTTCCACATTCCTCTTTCTGAAATGTCTTTTGTTCCCTATGTTAGCTTAGCATCGCTAGGCCTGGGTAGAGCTGTTCTCCCAGGCCCTTCCTCATGGACCTTTTGATGGAACTCGTTTGGTCTTCCTGTCTCTCTCTCACTGACTGACCCCTGGGGGCACACATAGACCTGACCGGGCAGTTTGGATTGAATGACAGAATAGGCTGTTTGTGCAACTGCTGCACAATTCCTTTTGCATTTAAACTGGGAGGCTAGAATAGGCCTACTCTGTCTTAAGTCCTTTAGCAATTCAAAACTAACTAGGGCTAGGCGTATGAGGATCGCCCCCCCCTGCCTCTCCTCTCTCTCGACTTCTCTCTCTCCCTCCTCTCTCTCTCTCTCTCCCTCCTCTCTCTCTCTCTCTCTCCTCACTCTCTTTCTCTCTCTCTCTCTCTCTTACTCTCTCTCTCTTTTTTACGGTATATCGTAAAGCACATACTTCGCAGCTCCAGTAGGTGGCGGCAAATGCACCTTTTCAGTGATACGGCTAAAAAGTACTCCAAAGTGTCAACATTGTACTTCAGTCAAAGTAAATACATGGAAACACGAGTCAAAGTACTATTGAGTTTTAGAATTCTTTAAGTTCCATCCGGTGTACAAACGTGCTCATCTTCCCTGAGTTCTGTCCAATCAGAGCAGGCCGTGCACAGGCAGAACGTGCATATTTGGGACACGTCTGTTCACACTCGGTCTGTTTGGGCTCGAACGTTCCGCCGCTGAACGGAGACGAAACAGACGCAGCCGTGAGAATGTAAATACAGAGCGCGTTTAGGCCCAGAAGGGAACGGGACGTGCCAAAGAAGCACTTTTACTCACCGCGGTCCTAAATTTGTATTTTAAATCTTACTCAATCTGGTTTTGTCTGGCTATTTCTATTATTTAAAAAAAAAAAATTAAATGTATTTTTTCATTTTATTTTTTTAATTATTATTTTGTCTTTTTTTTACATACTTTACAAAAGATCTTTGCACATTTCAATTGTTTAAAAAAAAATAAAATATATATATATATATATATATATATAATAATAATAATAATACATTAATAATAATTGAAAAAACAAGGCGTTTTCACGGTCTTTCTTGTTGACTGAATATTAAAAATAAAAATAAAAATCCCATTTCGCCTCATTTTCTGGAGTAAAAACTTGAATAAATCAGCCGCAGAATTAGATATGATGAGATGAGTTTTTCTGTTCAATCCGTCTAAAAGTGTCAAGTTTGGCCAAAATGTTTACTTTCTTCATTTTACATTTGGTTCTGACTGGGAGACAACCAGGTCCAGGAACAGGTCAGGTCTGTGGAGAGGCGAGACTGTTCCCCCATGTCCTGTCACTGAGAAAATGCAAAAGAGATTCTCTGCCAGAAAATCTACACAATGCACCTTTAACGTCGTAGCAACTGGTTCAAAAGTAAAACCAATTTAAAATTACCTAGTTTAGTCCTGGTTTAGTCCTGGTATAGTCCTGGTTTAGACCTGGTTTAGTCCTGGTTTAGACCTGGTATAGTCCTGGTTTAGACCTGGTTTAGTCCTGGTTTAGACCTGGTTTAGTCCTGGTTTAGACCTGGTTTAGACCTGGTTTAGTCCTGGTATGGTTTAGTCCTGGTTTAGACCTGGTTTAGACCTGGTTTAGTCCTGGTTTAGACCTGGTTTAGACCTGGTTTAGACCTGGTTTAGACCTGGTTTAGTCCTGGTTTAGTCCTGGTGTTTAGTCCTTCGGTTTAGTCCTGTTTAGACCTGGTTTTAGACCTGGTTTAACCTTGTTTAGTCCTGTTTAGACCTGGTTTAGATCTGGTTTAGGACCTGTTTAGACCTGTTTTAGACCTTGGTTTAGACCTGGTTTCGTCCCTGGTTTAGCCTGCTGTTTAGACCTGGTTTAAGACCTGGTCTTAGACCTGCGTTTGTCCTGGTTTTAGAACCTGGTTTAGACCTGGTTTAGACCTGGTTTACAGTCCTGGTTAGACCTGGTTTAGACCTGGTTAGTCCTGGTTTACCTGGTTTAACCTGTTTAGTCCTGGTTTAGACCTGGTTTAGACCTGGTTTAGACCTGGTTAGACCTGGTGGTTTAGTCCTCCGTTTAAAGACCTGGTTTAGTCCTTGGTTTAGTCCGGTTTAGTCCTGGTTAGACCTGGTTTAGACCTTGTTTAGTCCTGGTACGGTTTAGTCCCGGTTTTAGACCCTGTTTAGACCTGTTAGAACCTGGTTTAGTCCTGGTTAGACCTGGTTAGACCTGGTTTAACCTGGTTTACAGTCCTGGTTAGAACCTGGTTTAGACCTGGTTTAAACCTGGTTATAGTCCTGGTTTACGACTGGTTTAGACCTGGTTTAGACCTGTTTAGTCCTGTTTTAGACCTCTGCGTTTAGTCCTGGTTTAGTCCTGGTTTAGTCGCTGCCTGTTTAGTTCCTGGTTTAGACCTGGTTTAGGGTTTAGACCTGGTTTAGACCTTGTTTTAGTCCCGGTTTAGATCCTGGTTTAGACCTGGTTTAGACCTGGTTTAGACCTCCCGGTTAGACCTGGTTTAGACTTGTTTAGACCTGGTTAGTCCTGGTTTAACTGTTTAGACCTGGTTTAAGTCCTGGTTTAGTCCTGGTTTTAGTCCTGGTTTAGACCTGTTTAGAACCTCGTTGAGCCTTGTTTAGTCCTGGTACAGATCTGTTAGACCTGTTTAACCTGGTTTTAGACCTTTGTTTAGACTGGTTTCGTCCTGGTTTAGTCCTGGTTTAGACCTGGTTTAAACCTGGTTTAGACCTGGTTTAGACCTCCTGGTTTAGACCTGGTTAAGACCTGTTAGACCCTGTACAGTTCCTGTTTAGGACCTGCGTTTAGAACCTTGGTTTAGGACCTGGTTTAGTCCTGGTTAGACCTGTTTAGACCTGGTGTAGACCTTGGTTAGACCTGTTTAGTCCTGGTTTAGACCTGGTTTATCCTGGTTAGTCCTGGTTTAGTCCTGGTTTAGACCTGTTTAGACCTTGTTTAGTCCCGGTTTAGTCCCGGTTTAGACCTGGTTTAATAGACCTGGTTTAACCTGGTTTAGTCCTGCGTTTAACCCTTTTAGACCTGTTTATACCTGGTTTTTACAGCCCTGGTTTGAGACCTGGTTTAGACCTGTTTAAACCTGGTTTCAGTCCTGGTTTTAAGACCTGTTTAGACCTGTTTAGACCTGTTTAAGTCCTGCGTTCTAGACCTGTTGTAGTCCTGGTTTAGTCCTGGTTAGTCCTGGTTTAGAACCTGGTTAGAACCTGGTTAACCTTGTTTAGTCCCCGTTTAGTCCTGGTTTTAGACCTGGGTTTAGGAACGGGTATAGTCCCGGTTTAGACCTGGTTTAGACTTGGTTAGGACCTTGGTTTAGTTTCCTGGTTTAGAACCTGGTTTAGACCTGCGTTTAGACCTTGGTTTAGACCTGGTTTTAGTCCCGCGTAAAGTCTCCACAGAAGAAAACGGACTCAGAACAAGCTCCTTTTGCTGTCTCATGTTTCTAGCTCTCGATGTCCCGTCAAAGACCCCGCTCAGACCGGACCAGGGCCGAGACCAGACCCGGAGCGAACTCAGGTGACGGGGGGGCCCTGGACTTGTGGACCACGTTAGTCCTGATTCATGCGGTGCCAGCTGGGTCCCGCTCCGGTCCCAGCTCCCGGTCCAAGCTCCCGGTCCCAGCTCCGGTCCCATTCTTCCGTCCCAGCTCCGGTCCCGCTGCCGTCCCAGCATCCGCCCAGCTCACGGTCCCAGCTCCAGGGTCCCAGCTCAGGTCCCAGCTCCGTCCAGCTCCGGTCCCAGCTCCGGTCCCAGCTCAGCGTTCCCAGCTCCGAGGTCCCAGCTCCCGGGTCCCACTCAGTCCCAGGCTCGGTCCCAGCTCCGGTCCCAGCTCCGGTAACTCGAGCCGCCCTGACATTTCTTGGGAAAAATGCAGAAAAGTCCAAGTCCAGCCGTTTTGAGAGGAGAAACGCCACAAAACAACACAAAAACAAAACACCAAAACAACACAAAAAACAACACAAAAACAACACAAAACAACACAAAAAACAACACAAAAAACAACAAAAACAACACAAAACAATACAAAACAACAACAAAACAACCACAAAAACAACACAAAACAACACAAAAACAACACAAAAACAAACACAAAACAACACAAAAAACAACACAAACAACACAAAACAAAACACAAAAACAACACAAAAACAACACAAACAACACAAAACACTGGACCTGATGGACTTTTGGTTATTGGTTGTCAAGGCAGACCGCGCAGGACCCTGCGACTAAACCCAGTGACTTCAAAGTCCGCGTGACACATTCGCAATTACACCAAAGAGTCACTTTCCTGGTTTTGACGTGTCTGACAGGTCATGTCCACCAAACTGTTTACTTAGCAACCAACCGTAAATAAGTGCCAAAATCCATTCAAATCACACGATATTCACGAGTGGGACAAATAATCACACCTGAACCACACCTTTTATTTTGTGAAAAAGGTGTCGCAAACTGTCTCCGCCTTTTTGAGCGGACGGCGCTTCTTGATGACATTCACAGAGGGATCCTGCTCGTTTTCCCACTTCCCGAGAAGGAGCGGAACACGATTATACCAGAACTAAAAACCAGGACTAAACCAGGACTAAACAGGACTAAACCAGAAACTTAAACCAGGACAAAACAGAACTAAACCAGGACTAAACCAGGATTAAACCAGACTTAAACAGGACTAAAACCAGAACTAAACCAGGACTAAACCAGGTGAAAACAGGTCTAAACCAGTCTAAAACAAGTCTAAAACAGGTCAAACCAGGTCTAAACCCAGGACTGAACCAGAGGACTAAACCAGGAACTAAACCAGGACTAACCCAGGACTAACCAGGACTAAAGCCAGTTGAAAACAGGTCTTTAAACCAGGTTAACAACAAGTCTAAAACAGCGTCTAAAACCAGGGTCTAAACCAGGACTGAACCAGGACTTTAAACCAGGACTAAACCAGGACTAAACCAGGTTGAAAACAGGTCTAAACCAGGTCTAAAACAAGTCTAAAACAGGTCTAAACCAGGTCTAAACCAGGACTGAACCAGGACTAAACCAGGTCTAAAACAAGTCTAAAACAGGTCTAAAACAGGTCTAAAACAGGTCTAAACCAGGTCTAAACCAGGACTGAACCAGGACAGTCTAAACCAGGACTGAACCAGGTCCAAACCAGGTCTAAACTGGGAAATCCAGTAAATATTTGTATTGAAAACCAACAGAAACCCCTTAAACTCATTCAAACCCGGGTCGATGGTGGTTTTTGCAGCTGAAGCTCGACCACTAAATCCAAAAGTCCGAGCTCTGTTTGTGTCTGTGGTCGGCTCCTGACACAGAAGTTTGGGAAATACAGATGTTTAACAGGAAAAAATGTGTTTTGGTTTGGGGTAAGCGTCGGGCCCTTGAGCAGGAGGAAAACAACCTCTGGGACTAAGACTTTGGACCATTTAAACTGAAAAAACCCCAAACAAACATTGAGATGAGATTCAATGGGATTAATCACAGAAAATTATTTGCCATTTGGGGTTTAATAACACATAAAAACCTGCAAAAAGCCACAGTAAAACATAAAAAACAACCACATAAAAAAACACTCAAAGTTCCAAGAAACATATTGATGTTATGAAATAAAATGAAAAAATAACTAAAATAAAAAACGATATATTTAAAGTGTTGGATCAGAGACAAAACGTCACAAAATATGAAAAATCAAGAGCCTGATTCAAAGACAATGGTGTTTTATGATTTTTTTATTTATTAGGAGATTGTTCTAGAAATAAGAAACAACCGAATTTGGAAATGGACAAACTAACAATACAACAGAAATGTGTTATAACATGTCTTTAAACACTTTAGTCGAGGTTTAATTATGAGACAAATGTGAAATGTTCGTCAAATTAAACACAAAAGTGCAGAAATATTACCTTTATTTGACTTTTATTTTGCACTTTCTTTCCTTTGGACGCCTCACCTTACTTATTTTTAGTTTACCTTATTCAAACTCTCTGGTCTTACACAGTAACTTTATTATATTATTATTAATTATAATTTTATATTTCATCAACAAATTTTTGTACAATTTTTAACAATAAACTTGATATTCAAATTTGGCATATTTTCAAAACAAAGCTGGTAAAAACTAGCTAGGTGTTAGCAGCGAGGTGTTAGCAGCGAAGGCGTTAGCGGCGAGGCGTTAGCGACGAGGCGTTAGCGGCTAGGCGTTAGCAGCTAGACGTTAGCAGCTAGGCGTTAGCAGTTAGCGGGTCGTGTGTCTCTCTGGGGTCGTTCCCAGACTCGAGTGCCCGTCGGACCCTCTCCCAGAACAGGCCCCTGTGGCTCCGGGCCTGGGTCCAGCTCAGGTACGTGCGGCTCTTCACCAGCTTCCTCATGCGGTAGAACGGACTCAGCTGATCAGACGACATCTCCTCCAGAAACAACAGGATCAAGACGTCCTTCTGCTCATCGAACAGACGGAAGCTACAGAGGAGAGAGAACAGGTCTGAGCCAGGACTAAACCAGGGGCTGAGCCAGGACTAAACCAGGTCTGAGCCAGGACTAAACCAGGTCTGCGCCAGGACTAAACCAGGACTAACTGGAGGAAGTACCTGGCCATCTGTATCTCCCGTGAGCACCACTCGCTCTGCAGATACTGTGGGCTGATCACACACAGAGTCTTCCTGCTGCTGTAGATGGCGTCAGTGATGTTCTCCAGGATCTCTCTCCCTGAAACACCACGGTACGACACTGTAGGGGGCTTTGCTAGTACAAGTACTGTAATGTCAGTCATGTCCTCAAACTTGAGAAAGAGGGTGACATTCAAAGTCGATTAAGGAATCAAACATGACACACTGCATGGGTGTGGGTATGTTGATCAGATTTTAAGAGTACTTTGGGGCACCAGCCATTGATTAGGCATTAAACAAACCTATAATCAAATATCTAAATTAATTGATTAATTAATTAAAACATAATTTTGTTAATCTGAAGGTTTGTGAGAACGTAACTGTGACATTGACCCCTTTTCTGGAAATGAATGAACACTTTACCAAAAATTTATTGACCATATAATTAAACGACTGAATATGGAATATGCAAATGAGGCGATAACAGATGGAGACGTTAGACATGATTGTTCTAGATATATTTAGTTGTGTGTGAGTTAATTTTGAATCGACGATGATTTCATCGACCAGATTGCGAAATGCATCCAAACAACCAGAACCAGAAGAAGCTGTGATCCTGAGGAGCTGGGACTCTGTGTCCGAGAGCCTGTGTGTCCCTGTCGCCTCCAGGGGTCACGCGGGGGTCACGCGGGGAGAGACTTGTGACAGCTCGATCCACACGCTCGATCCACTCAATCAGGCTGAAGAAGCACTGGATCAGGTTCAGGGATCTGCGTTCTCCTTGATCTGCGTTCTCTGATGAGGCTGGTCTGAAGAGACTGTCCCTGGATCCAAAGTTTTGTTGCAGACTGGAAAAGTTGCAAAAAGGACCTTTGCTTGAGTTTGCATGATGCAGTTTAAATCACGTCTAAGAAAAATGGGCACGGATTTATGGGAGACAAAAGCTAGCTTCCACGGCCGTGTCTCTCTGGAATGCTCTTTGTTATTTTAGCATCGCAAGGCCAGAGATGAGCCCTCTCCCGAGACACTTCCACCTTAAAGAACTGAGTTTGTCTTGGCTCTCTCACAGACCCCTGGGGGGTTGGGTTTTGCTTCCATTGTTCAACCAATCAGCACGCATGCTGAGTCAAAGCTGATCAGAGAAAAAGATCCGGAATAATGCAGCCATTGTCTAACATTAGGCCTCATAGTTACAAAGGTAAAATGATTCACAAGTTATACAGCAGTCAAACGAACATGCAGAACACAATAACATTATGTACAGTAAATTCATCTTGCTGACAAAGTCTGGAATCAGATGATTGTTTGCTAAAACAGCATAGTCTTTTTTTTAGTGTTTTAGCTTTTGTCTTTGGAAAGAAACTGGCTCTGAGTTCATTTTAATCCAAAAGCGTCATTCGATGGGAAAAGTTTTTTCCAATGTTCAAAGCGAGAATTTTCTGCTCCTGCAGAGACGCCATAAATCTCCATATGGGGTTTGTATGAGGTAGCACCTGATTCTATCACCATGGTAACATTCAGAGGTCATCTGCAGGTCACTACAACACCAATACACCTTTATTATTCTGTTGAAATGACATTCGATCGTAGACTCTTCCAGAGTCCAAGTTCCATCCAAGGCAGCAAAATAAAAATATGAATTTAAATCAGCCAAAGCGTGCATCCAATTAAGTCAAATTAGTCCCCTGCAAAGTGTAGAAAAAGATTCAGTCATTTCATCTGGACTCTGTTTTAGAAAAAACAAAACGTTTCGACTCTGATCCACGAGTCATTCTCAATCTGTGAAACGAGTCTGAGAACTCAGGTTTATATCCTTCTCTGTGTAAGCCCCGCCCACAGGGCGGGACCTCCTGACGAAGGGAGTATTGGTTTCATGAAACTAGGCCAATTTACATCCTATTGTACACTGACTGGCTCCCTCCTCACTGAGTACCTGATTAGCAGCAGAATGGCGGGCGTCTCCATGGTTTCATCAAACCATTATAAACAACAGGGAAGGTTGAATCTTAAACCTCCATTACAATTTAAGGAAGGATTCTCAAAGATGGCCTCCTTAACTCCTCTTTCAAACCATCTCTTCTCCTGCTCAGAACCTTCTCCTCACTGTCCTCAATAGAGTCGTTGACTATTGTTGTCTATATTGAGTTATATATGACTTTTGGATGAGAGTCAAACGTTTGGTTTTTTCTAAAACAGAGTCCAGATGAAACAACTGAATCTTTTTCTACAATGGAACCCTCCTGGACGAATGAGGGATTACACGACAACCTGGAAAGTGTTATTAAATGTGTTGCTTTAAATCAATGTTTGAGAGTGAGTTTCTTCTTTTGTTGTCGTTAGCGCCATGTAGCAACATTGGCACAACAGAGCATTTCTAACTGCAGAGGCTCAGCGCGGGACAGTAGAAACTTAAAGAAGGCCTACGGTGCTTTTGGCGGTTATATAGTTCTGAGATGCCTGTGAATCATTACGGTGTATTTTGGACCTCTTGAAAAAATGTTGTGCTAATGTTGCTAGTGTCGACATGCAGCCAAAGATACTACTGTTTGATAAATGTATTTCCCAGTCCAGTGGTGAGCCAACAAACGGTACCTGTCTTTAGGAAGGTTTATTCACAAACTGATTGGTTCAGACCAATTTGTGCCTCCTGCCCCTAGTTGGACTGTTGCCTGTGGATTTGAAGGCAAGACGCCCTGGACGCGTGTCTGAAAGGTCAACTCACTAGCAGAAGCGCGCCCAATGTGTCCAACACACAGGCGCAGTGGAGGGGTTGCTTTCCGGGTGTCCTCTTGGCGCGATGGCAGACCAGGCTGAGGGAGAAGCTTTGGTGTGTTTGCGCTGAGGCGATCAGAGTTTGGTGAAAATCATCATTTGCTCCAGGAGCTTCGTCTGGATGATTGTTACCGGTGCAGAGTTTGTTTTGATCCTTCTTCCAGATCATGAAACGTGTAAGTACTTCACTTTTGATTGATTGCGGCGCTTCATCGGCCATCAAAAGTTCAAGGACGCCGCAGGTTTATAAAACAGAACTCTAATATGGAGATGGCCTACGATACCAGAGTTCCCTGTATATGGCATGTCATTATCAGTGTCAAAATTGTTGTATGTGTATGTTATTTTTCTTAGTATTGGAATCAAGCTGGAAAAGTACTGACCTGGTTCAAAGTCGCGGTGGTGCAGACATAACTTCCATCCCTGCCGCTCCTCCAGCTCCGGCATCAGCTCGTGGTAAATCCACTCCTCGTCGTGAACGTTGTACGAAACAAAAAAGCATCGTAAACGTCAGCGGATCCCTCTTTTCTCTTCCTCCCGTCGTAAAGAAACGCTCTGAAGAGGTAGTAGCTGTACACAAGCTGCCATCTCAGAAAGTGGTAGGTGAAGGATGAGAGGAGCGTGAGGAGGACCAGAGAAGAGCTGGTGATGAAGCAGATTAAGGCCACAGACTCCCAACACGACTGGACACTGAAGCTTAGCAACAACTGCCCCTCATGAGACAGTGGATAGGAGCATCTGTACTGAAAAGCATTGGCCACATAAACCTGTTTGGTACTCAACACCCAGTAAATGAACCCGGCGTTGGAACAGTTGCAGACAAACGGATTTCCAGATAAATCGAGGTATTTTAGTGATGGAAGAGTCTCGAAAAAGATCTCGTCGAAGATCCTCAGATCATTGTATGCTAAAACCAGCCGCTCCAGTTTAGTCAGATTAGCCTCAGAGATTATATCCACAGATTTAAGGTGGTTCTTCGATAAATCCAGTTTTTGTAGGGCTCTGATTGGCTTTAAAAGCTCCGGATCAGGATCTTGCCATTTGGCATTGTTGGTCATTTCCAGACTTAGTAAACGAGGCGTGAAGAGAAACGTTTCTGGGTGAAGTTTACAGAAGAAATTAGTGGAAGAAAACATGGTTAAATTGTCCAAACCTTTGAGATAATCTCGTGGTAGTTCAACACACAAAGAATACTCAAATGTGATGATTAAAGTTTGAAGTAATGACATATCAGTGAAAGGTGGCGATGGGGGGGGCCGTCCAGAGGCCGACCCCAAACCTGAACCTGTTTCTGTGTTGAAAAAACCAGGACTGTACCTCAAGTACCTTAAGTCCCTCAGTCCTTCAAAAACCCCATTATTCAGGATAAGACCCTTTCCTATTGTTAGCTCCCTCAGACGTGGCAAGATTTTGAAGACTCCTGCATGAAGAATTTCAACGTTATCCTCGGCATTCAAAACTAGAAGATTCCTCAAAGTAACGGTAAAACTAGTATCAAAAGTAAAAATATAGTTTCTTTCTAAGTACAGTTTTTGCAGACTCAGAAGATCCTGGAACACGCAGCTGTTCAGTTCAAACAGACGATTGCTACTGAGAATGAGCTCCTCCAAACGCCACAAACCGGAAAAGTCCGAACATTCAAGCTGAGCGATCAGGTTTGAAAAGAATGACAAATATGTGAGAGTTGACATGTTTCTGATCGTCAATGGAACTCGGGTTAAACTGTTTCTTTGAATATTGAGCCGGGACAGACGCGTTAACGTGCGAAGAGAAGATTGAGACGGGTCCATGGTGTTGTCTGAAAGGTCCAGGTCGGTGATGTCAGAACATGGCTGAAGCAGAGTGTTGTCGAGAACAGAAAGATCGTTGGCACTTAAGTCCAACGTTTTTAAAGACGGAATCGCACAAGCAAAGTCCAGCAGACCTCTCTTCGACAAGGTTACAACGATGCTCAGAACCAGGTTTTCAACCAAATTCACACTTCGGAAAATCCACTTGTACGTTTCGATTGTAAAGTTGGTTCTATTTAAATCAAGGGTCGTCAAATTTTGGAGAAACGAACTGTTGGACACGTCCCACTGAAGGTTTGATTGGACTGTAGACAAACGAAGGGACTTTAAATTAGGAAACATGTTTGCATGGACTGTGAATTTTTGTAGAGGGTTAGAACTTAGGTCCAAGTCTGTGATGTTCAAAGGAAATGGGAAATTCTTTGACTCAAAAGAAGTCAAATAATTTTGTTCCAAATTTAAGACCTGTAGAATTGGACAGGATAAAAGTATGTTCACAACGTGGTTTATTCGTCTAAGATTATTCTGTGATAAATTTAACTCGTGTAGATTCTTCAAAGGTCCAAATGCATTCTTTGAGATGTATTTGACCGGGTTTGCTCCTAAATGCAGGTAAGTCAGAGTCGAAAGTCCATTGAACACGTCTTCGGTTAAGTT
Organism: Chaenogobius annularis; assembly: GCA_015082035.1. NCBI lineage: Eukaryota > Metazoa > Chordata > Actinopteri > Gobiiformes > Gobiidae > Chaenogobius > Chaenogobius annularis. The sequence goes on along the minus strand of BJKM01000693.1, from coordinate 536,368 downwards.
TGTGAGTTTGTTTCCGTGCAAACTCAAATGTGTTAAAGCCGGGGAGTGTAAAAAGGCCCCAGATTCGATGTTGGAGATCAGGTTGAGTCCAAGGTTCAAAAGTTTGCAGTTGGCTTGAGGCCGGACAAGTCGTTCTGTCGGAGTCGTGTTAGGTTGTTCCGCTGTACACTGAGGAACAGTGGCAGATTTGGGGACGTCAGATGGTATTTGGGTCAAGTGTTGACCATCACAGTCGACTTTGCGCAGGTCGTCGTGGTCCAGGCTGCAGTTGTGTAGAGAGTAGAGCCGTGAAGGACGAGGCAGGAGCAGAAGAAACAGAAGTGAGAGAAGAGCAGAGGTCTGAGGGGCCATCGTGAGACCTGGAACCGAGGAAAGCCAGTTAGACATTCATTCATTTTCTACCGCTTGTTCCTGTTAGGGGTCACGGGTGACGGGTGATTGGAGCCTATCCCAGTGCCTTTGGGCCTTAGGCGGGGTACACCCTGGACAGTGGCCAACTCGTCGCAGGGTGAACACAGAGACATACAACCATTCACTCTCACATTCATTCACTAGGGCCAATTTACAGTTGCCAATAGACCTCACACATGCATGTCTTTGCACGGTGGGAGGAAGCCGGAGAACCCGGAGAGAACCCACGGTAACACGGGGAGGACATGCAGACTCCACCCAGAGAGATCATGTGATGTAATGTTCGCCCAGGAATCGAACCCATGACTTCCGCTCTGCCACCGTGCACCCTCAGTTAGACATATTACGCCAAATTTCCTTTAATTCAAGATCAATCTTGGTCTTTATAATCCAAAGATCCACAGCCATTTGTCAGTTCAGAAAAAGCAAGTGATTCTGTGCAAAGTTCCAACTTTCCATCTGTCAGTGAGCAGGGACTCCCAGACTTCCCCCTTCCCAGACACTTCTTCCAACTCCTCCGGGGGGATCCTGAGGCGTTCCCAGGCCCAGCCGGGGGACTAGTCCCTCCAGCGTGTCCTGGATCTTCCAGGCAGGACATGCCTGAAACACCTCCCCAGGGAGGCGCCCAGGAGGCATCCGGAACAGATGCCCGAGCCACCTCAGCTGGAGGAGCAGCGGATCTACTCCGAGCTCCTCCCGTGGGACTGAGCTTCTCACCCTATCTCTCATTTCGACCGCTTGTATCCGCGATCTTGTCCTTTCGGTCACTACCCAAAGCTCATGACCATAGGTGAGGGAGGAACGTAGATTGACCGGTAAATCGAGAGCTTTGTCTTTCGACTCAGCTCCTTCTTTACCACAACGGTCCGATGCAGCGACCGCATCACTGCAGACGCTGCACCGATCCGCCTGTCAATCTCACGCTCCATCCTTCCCTCACTCGTGAACAAGACCCCGAGATACTTGAACCCTCCATTTGGGGCAAGGACTCCCCACCCACCTGGAGAGGGCAAGCCACCTTTTTCTGGTTGAGAACCATGGCCTCAGATTTGGAGGTGCTGATTCTCATCCCAGCTGCTTCACACTCGGCTGCAAACCGTCCCACTGCATGTTGCAGGTCCAGGTTTGATGGAGCCATCAGGACAACATCATCTGCAAACAGCAGAGATGAGATCCTGTGCTCTCCAAACCGGACCCCCTCCGCCCCCTGACTGCGCCTAGAAATTCTGTCCATAAAAACAATGAACAGAACCGGTGACAAAGGGCAGCCCTGAGGAGTCCAACACGCACTGGGAACAGATCTGACTTACTGCCGGCAATGCGAACACAGCTCCCGGAACACCTCCCCCAAAGGGCACCCCGTGGAGACACGGTTGAAAGCCTTCTCCAGATCCACAAAGCACATGTGGACTGGTTGGGCAAACTCCCATGAACCCTCGAGCACCCGATGGAGAGTCTAGAGCTGGTCCAGTGTTCCACGACCAGGACCAAAACCACTCTGCCCTCCTGAATCCGAGGTTCGACTATCGGTGGGATTCTCCTCTCCAGTACCCTGGAATAGACCTTACCAGGGGCTGAGGAGTGTGACCCCTCTGTAGTTGGAACACACCCTCCGGTCCCCCTTCTTGAACAGAGGGACCACCACCCCGGTCTGCCAGTCCAGAGGCACCGACCCCGACCGCCACGCGATGTTGCAGAGGCGTGTCAACCAAGACAGTCCTGCAACATCCAGAGACTTTAGGTACTCGGGGCGTATCCCATCCACCCCCGGAGCCCCGCCCCGAGGAGTTTGCCAAACCCCTCAGTGACTTCGGCTTGGGTGATAGATGAGTCAGCCTCCGAGTCCTCAGACTCTGCTTCCTCATCATGAGACGTGGGACAAAGGATTTTCTTTTGTGTGAAATGGAAATGATTTCAAGTCTGTTCATGTTCAGAAACGGATTTATTTAGTTCCTTTTCTTTACCTTCATATGACCAGGAAACTGAGATGTAGCGTCTCTTTTTTAAGAATTCTATATTTTTAATTAGACAAAATACAATTCAAATGAACGTTGTGACTGAGAAGTGAAAAAGACGTTTTCCCTCATCATGAGTTGCATTTCGATGCTCGCGTGTTTGCGTAATCCTGGATTGTTCTGCATTTGAGACTCAGCGCTGCCCTTTTTTTTAGAAAACTGACGTCAGCCGTGGGTTCAACCAAGTCACACAAAAACACAAGAAGCAAACAAAAGAGTAAAAACGAAATAATGCAAATACAAAGATTGATCCAACTAATGATATGAACACAGTTATTTTCTGTAACTCGTATTAAAAACTACAACAGAGTGGAGGAGGAGTGAGGCTCACGGGAGTTTCCCTGTTGTGCCTCCTCCTGCTCCTCCTGCCCCCTTCCCTCCTCCTGCTCCTCCTGCTCCTCCTT
>BJKM01000693.1:510685-527607 GCA_015082035.1 Chaenogobius annularis | reverse complement strand
GCTGGAGAAAGTGTGTTGCTCCTACGGCATCAAAGACTGCTCTTCTTTAGGAGAGGCTTTAATGACGCCGTTTTCAAAGACATTGGGAATGTTCCAGATTGAGCGACATGTTAATATGTGAGTGAGTGGTGCAACAAACTGTTCAGCAACTTTAGAAATCTGGAGGTCACACATGGAGGCAGCATGTAGATGAACTCAGACTGGTGATGATCTCCTGGACAGTTTTGTCAGTTACAGGTGCGAAGTGAGTCAGCTCTAAGTGTGTAGGTGGTTTGAGGTTATTTTGCATTGTAGAATTATAGCATTTTTATGCCCTGACTTTGTCATTAAAGAAAATGCAAACTCATTACACTTGGATGTGGAAATGAGTTCTAACGCAGCTGAGCTGGAGGGTTGTTCATCTGTTTACTGTGGCAAACAGGACACACGAGTTGTTACTACAGCTTCCAATTATTTCAGAAACATATCCTTCCCTAGTTCTACATAAAATGAGGTTGTACATGTCAACTTCTCTCTGTAAATCTCTTCTGAACCTGGAGCTTCGACTTGCGCCATTTTCGTTCGGGCCGACGGCACTCCCTTTTCTGTGCCTGACCGAATCATCATGTCTCCATGGCGCCTTCTGCTTATTTTTAACAATTTTAGCCTTCATAGGCGCCAATGGTGTCGAGAACTCAAAACACTAGATGTAACAGAGTTCAACAAATCATTTACATTAGAACATGAGACATTTTCAAAGTTTCATTTCCATAAACATTTTCCCGTGCTGTCATTATGCGTCTTCCGACAATTGCAGCCAACTGGAGGTTTGGAAAAGACAGGTCAAAGAAGACACAGAAATGATCAGACAGAGCAACATCGACCCATTGACGTTTGAAATATTAACCCTTTTGTAATTAGAAGATCTAGAGTGTGCCCTCTGCTGTGGGTGGGGCCACTCACGCACTGAGTAAGACCGAAAGTTTCAAGGACAGCATGAAGCTCTTAGCGTTTCTGTCACAGATATTATCAACATGAACATTGAACCACCTGTTATGACGCAAACATCAAAGTCTGTGCATACGACTGAAAGCATCTCAGTAAAATTCATCAATAAAACTTTGGCAGTGCTGAGGAGGCGTGTATAAAAATGAAGAAATGGATGGAGACTGTTTTAGCTCAATTTTAAAGGCTACATACTCAAATGTTGAAAACCCAAAGGGCAACCTGTGGGTAACTATTCATCTCTAACAAAAGCGCACACCCTCCTCCCTTTTTTTTTCTCGTGTTTAGATTCAACATAAAGTTGGTGGAGCAGATCTATTAGAACTAAATTTTCCTTGTTTTTGTCAAGCCATGTTCAGTTAAAAACATAAAATCAAGATATAAGAAGAAATAAATTATTAAGAATTTTGTTACTAAGGATCTGACATTTAGCCCAAGTTTAGACTAGTTTCAGTGGGACTGGGCGTTTCTTTTACAGGGAATGTCAAATTCTCAGATTGGGCAGCTGACTCGCATTTTGTTTTCCCATCTGTGTGATGTGACTACAGATATAGCACTAGGGGGGTCTGTTTTTTACACAGGGTTTGATTTTTAATATGACTATAAGTCGGCAACGCTGAGACCAGTGCATCCTAGCTATGGGAGATACCAGGTGAAAGGCGAGGGGGATTGGTTGGGGGGGGCTTTTGTTGGTGTGCGGGAGCCGGTGAGCGTTTGGGCCAGAGTAAAGGCGGGGGGTTTTGGTGGGGTGATTTTTGTCTGTGTAGCAACAGTCAGGGGAGAGTTCATCACGTGATATCAGAACTCTTGCTAATTAGGCGTGAGTGGCGCCTCTTAATGCCTGATTGATCAGATGTTCAAGATGGCTGGGAAGACCCTGGGTGAGGGTGGAGATGGAAAGGAGAGTGAGGAAATCTGTAGTGGGAGTAGATGTGCAGGGGGATCCAGGGCTGCTCTGAGGGCAGGGCGATGGCGGGGATACTGCGGGCCCGCCACAGATGGTCCAAGGCCTTTGATGAGGACCGTGCAGGAAAGAACTGAAATGACTCCTGCGCTAGCCGTGGTGAAGATTGTTGTGGTGCTGCGCAGATGCGTCCTTCGCTGGAGCGGTGGAGGTGATGGGAGCAGCTGGAGTTGAATTCTTTGCTGCGGTGGTGGAGCGGCTGCTAATAAATCCTTTGGTGGCACACACACACCACACACACATACACACACACACACACACACACACACACACACACACACACACAGATCACAGTTCTTCCTCTATGGCAGCGCTTCTCAATTATTTTCTGTTGCGCCCCCCCTAGGAAGAAGAAACACTTCGTGCCCCCCTAATCTCCGCTGTGTGAACCCCGCACAGGACAAAATGTGTTTTTATACGCCCACTGTAGTATCATTTGTCTATAAAATGTATTGGCTTCATATTGTTGATACAGAAGCCCACCGGTGTGTCCTCGTCTCCCACCTTAGTCACAGTGAAGACCACCGGTGTGTCCTCGTATCCCACCTTAGTCACAGTGAAGACCACCGGTGTGTCCTCGTCTCCCACCTTAGTCACAGTGAAGACCACCGGTGTGTCCTCGTCTCCCACCTTAGTCACAGTGGAAGACCACCGGGTGTTCCTCGTCTCCCACCTTAGTCAACAGTGAGACCACCGGTGTGTGTCTCGTCTCCCTTAGTCACAGTGAAGACCACCGGGTGTCCTTCTCGCCACCTTAGTCAAACGTGGGTGTGTCCTCGTCTCCTTAGTCGACCACCTTGTAACAGAAGACCACCGGTGTGTCCTCATCTCCCACTTAGTCACAGTGAAGACCACGGTCTGTCCTCGGAAGTGAAGACCACGTGTGTCCTCGTCTCCTTAGTCACAGTGAAGACCACCGGTCTGTCCTGTCTCCTTTCCTTGTCTCAGTGAAGCCACCGTGTTGTCCTGTCTCCTTAGTCACGGTGAAGACCACCGGTGTGTCCTCGTCTCCTTAGTCACAGTGAAGACCACCGGTGTGTCCTCGTCTCCTTAGTCCACAGAGACCACTGGTGTGTCTTGTCCTCCTTAGTCACAGTGAAGCCCACCGTGTGTCCTCGTCTCCCACTTAGTCACAGTGAAGGACCACCGGTGTGTCCTCGTCCTTAGTCACGGTGAAGACCACCGGTGTGTCCTCGTCTCCTTAGTCACGGTGAAGACCACCGGTGTGTCCTCGTCTCCTTAGTCACGTGAAGACCACCGGTGTGTCCTCGTCTCCTTAGTCACGGTGAAGACCACCGGTGTGTCCTCATCCCTTAGTCGGTGAGACCACCGGTGTGTCCTCGTCTCCCACCTTAGTCACAGTGAAGACCACGGTGTGTCCTCGTCTCCTTAGTGACAGTGAAGACCACCGGTCTGTCCTCGTCTCCTAGTCCAGTGAAGACCACTGGTGTGTCCTTGTCTCCTTAGTCACAGTGAAGCCCACCGGTGTGTCTCCTCGTCTCCACACCTTAGTCACAGTGAAGACCACCGGTGTGTCCTCGTCTCCTTAGTCACGGTGAAGACCACCGGTGTGTCCTCGTCTCCTTAGTCACGGTGAAGACCACCGGTGTGTCCTCGTCTCCTTAGTCACGGTGAAGACCACCGGTGTGTCCTCGTCTCCTTAGTCACGGTGAAGACCACCGGTGTGTCCTCATCTCCTTAGTCACAGTGAAGACCACCGGTGTGTCCTCATCTCCTTAGTCACAGTGAAGACCACCGCTACACACGCTTTCGAGTGACTTTCGTTTGTCTCGTAATCTTCGTCTAGCTCCGCCTTTCTTTTCATCCCTGTTAAACATGTTTCCATGGTGACTCTGCTCTGTGTGTGCACGTGCTCCATGCAGAAAAACCCTAAATCATAATACTCCACAATGACACTGCCACCTACTGTCGTGGATGTGCAATTACACTTTATTCTATACGCTTTGAGAAGGACTGCTCTAAAGTCTGAACTCTGCCCCAAACCGCACGGATTTAAACCTCTGACAGAAATCTCCATCTTGATTCAAATCTGATCAACTGCACAGCCCTGGACTAGACCTAGAACTAGACCTAGAACTAGACCTAGAACTAGACCTAGAACTAGACCGAGAACAAACCCCTCCTCTCTCTTCATTCCTCCATCCGTCTCACATTCTTCTTCTTCTAAAACTCATTTGTTTCTGCGTCTCACTTCCTTCATACAGATAAGCCCCACCTCTTCATAATGATAAACCCCGCCTCTTCATACAGATAAGCCCCACCTCTTCATAATGATAAACCCTGCCTCTTCATACGGATAAGCCCCACCTCTTCATACTGATGAACCCCGCCTCTTCATACTGATAAACCCCGCCTCTCATACTGATAAACCCCGCCTCTTCATTACTGATAAACCCCGCCTCAAAGCCCCACCTTCATACTGATGAACCCCGCCTCTTCATACTGATAACCCCTTCGGCCTCTTCATACTGATAAACCCGCCTTCTTCATACAGATAAGCCCACCTCTTCATACTGATGAACCCCGCCTCTTCATACTGATAAGCCCCACTTCCTTCATACAGATAAGCCCCACCTCTTCATAATGATAAACCCGCCTCTTCATACTGATGAACCCCGCCTCTTCATACTGATAAACCCCGCCTCTTCATACTGATGAACCCCGCCTCTTATACTGATGAACCCCGCCTCTTCATACAGATAAGCCCCACCTCTTCATACTGATGAACCCCGCCTCTTCATACTGATGAACCCCGCCTCTTCATACTGATAAACCCCGCCTCTTCATAGTGACATTTCACCGTAACAAGCAGCAGATTTTTTCCTTTACACGTTTTTACTTTAGAAAAACACAGGACATTTTACAACTCTACATGTGACGCTCCCAATCAGGTATGTGGGCGGGGATAGGGGTGGGTGAAAACAGGACTTTTCTGAGCACAGGAGCCAGTTACATCTCGCTGGTTTGGTATGTAGCTGTCCCAGAATCCCTTGTGTTTGGATGACATCATCTCTCGTGCCACAGTTTACGTTCCTCTGAACATGAGTTAGCTGTTCCTCCACCGTCAGCAGGTCAGGACGAGACCAGGACGAGACCAGGACGAGACCAGGAGGAGACCAGGACGAGACCAGGACGAGACCAGGACGAGACCAGGACGGAGACCAGGACGAGACCAGGACGAGACCAGGACTCAGGACGACCAGGACGAGACCAGGACGAGACAGGACGGAGACCAGGAGGAGACCAGGACGAGACCAGGACGAGACCAGGACGAGACCAGGACGAGACCAGGAGGAGACCAGAGAGACCAGGAGGAGACCAGGAGGAGACCGGAGGAGACCAGGAGAGAAGAGACGAGGACCAGGACGAGACCAGGACGGACCAGGACGAGACAGGAGACCAGGACGAGACCAGGACGAGACCAGGACGGAGACCAGGACGAGACCAGGACGAACCAGGACGAACCAGGGAGACCAGGACGAGACCAGACGAGACCAGGACGAGACCAGAGGAGACCAGGAGGAGACCAGGAGGAGACCAGGAGAGACCAGGAGACCAGGACGAGACCAGGACGAGACCAGGAGGAGACCAGGACGAGACCAGGAGGAGACCAGGAGGACCAGGACGAGACCAGGAGGAGACCAGGATGAGACCAGAACGAGACCAGGACGGAGACCAGAGACGAGACCAGGACCAGGACGAGACCAGGACGAGACCAGGGACCAGGAAACCACAACAAAACCAGCATGAAACCAGAAAGAAAACCAGGATGAAACCAGAAGAAAACCAGGGCAAGACCAGGAGGAGACCAGGAGGAGACCAGGAGGAGACCAGGAGGAGACCAGGACGAGACCAGACGAGACCAGGACGAGACCAGGAGACCAGACGAGACCAGGACGAGACCAGGACCAGAGACCAGGACTAAACCACAACAAAACCAGCATGAAACCAGAAGAAAAACCAGGATGAAACCAGAAGAAAACCAGGGCAAGACCAGGAGGAGACCAGGAGGAGACCAGGACAAGACCAGGACGAGACCAGGACGAGACCAGGACGAGACCAGGACGAGACCAGGACGAGACCAGAGACCAGGACGAGACCAGGAGAGAGACCAGGAGAGACCAGGACGAGAGGACCAGGACGAGACCAGGACGAGAGGACCAGGACGAGACCAGGACGAGACCAGGAGGAGACCAGGACGAGACCAGGACGAGACCAGGACCAGGACGAGACGGAGACCAGGACAGACCAGGGAGGAGGAGACCAGGACGAGACCAGGACCGAGACCAGGAGAGACAGACCAGGACCCAGGACGAGACCAGGACGGAGACCAGGACGAGACCAGGACGAGACCAGGACGAGACCAGGAGGAGACCAGACGACGACCAGGAGAGACCAGGACGAGACCAGGACGAGACCAGGACGAGACCAGAGAGACCAGGACCGAGAACCAGGACGAGACCAGGACGAGACCAGGACGAGACCAGGACGAGACCAGGACGAGACTAGGACTAAACCACAACAAAACCAGCATGAAACCAGAAGAAAACCAGGATGAAACCCAGAAGAAAACCAGGGGCAAGACCAGGAGGAGACCAGGACGAGAGGACGAGACAGGAGGAGACCAGGAGAGACCAGGAGACGAGACAGGACGAGACCAGGACGAAGACCAGGAGGAGACCGACCAGAAGACGAGACCAGGAGAGACCAGGACGAGACAGGACGGACCAGGACGAGACCAGGACGAGACCAGGACGAAGGAGACCAGGACTGAGACCAGGACGAGACCAGGAGAGAGACCAGAGACCAGGAGGAGACCAGGACGAGACGAGACCAGGACGAGACCAGGAGACCAGACGAGACCACCAGAGACCAGGACGAGACAGGACGAGACCAGGAGAGGACCAGGACGGACAGCTGACCAGGCCTAGGACCAGAGACCAGGACAGACCAGGAGGAGGACCAGGACGAGACCAGGAGTGAGACCAGGACGAGACCAGGACGAGACCAGGACGGAGACGCGGAGACGGAGGAGACCCAGGACGAGACCGACAGACCCGAGGAGAACACAGGAGAGAGACCAGGACGAGGACCGAGAGACCGGAGGACAAGGAGACCGTAGCAACGAGACGACGGCCAAGGAGAACCAGACGAGGCCAGGAAGGAGACCAGGAAGAGAGAGGGACCAGGACGAGACCAGGACGAAACCAGGAGGAGGACCAGAGCGAGACAGGCAAGGAGACCAGGACAGAGGACCAGGACGAGACCAGGGAGAGACCAGGAGGAGACCAGGAGAGACCAGGAGAGACCAGGACGAGACCAGGACAAGACCAGGACGAGACCAGGACTAAACCACAACAAAACCAGCATGAAACCAGAAGAAAACCAGGGCAAGACCAGGAGGAGACCAGGACGACACCAGGACAAGACCAGGAGGAGACCAGGATGAAACCAAAAGAAAACCAGGGCGAGACCAGGAGGAGACCAGGACGAGACCAGGAGGAGACCAGGACAAGACCAGGACGAGACCAGGACTAAACCGCAACAAAACCAGGATGAAACCAGGTGGAGACTAGAACAAAACCAGGACAAGATCAGAGAAAAGGACGAGACCAGGAAGAGACCAGGATGAGACCAGGACAAAACCAGGATGAAGCCAAGATGAAACTAGGACAAGACCAGGGGGGACCAAGGATAAAACCAGGATGAGACCAGGATGAAACCAGGACGAAACTTGGACGAAACCAGAACAAAACCAGGACGAGACCGGGAGAAGACCAGGACAAGACCAGGACGAGACCAGGACGAGGCCAAGACGATGCCAGGATGAAACCAGGACTAAACCAGGACTCATTTAAGGAAACAGGATGTACTCAAAGCTTGACTGAAAGCAGCAGCGGTGAAGAACTTGACAAACCGGTTGTCGAAGCAGAACTAAAACATGTCCTTCAACACCTGAACCGCACCACAAACTTGTCACTCGACGGGTGAAGAACTATTCCAGGACCTGCGTTCAGTCTGTTCACGAGGACTCACGCCCACTGGTGAAAAGTACAAGAGTAACAGTACTGTACTCAAGTTTGTAGGTATGTGTGCTTTACTTCAACACATTTTACAGGGGATACTTTTTACTTTTACTTCTCTGCATTTGAGAGCGTGCATCTGTACTTTGTACTCTGTACTCTGGCTGAGGGTTTCTTTTTTACACACTTGTTTTCATTTCTACACTACTACATTTGACTTGTCAATAGTTCTAAAAGTATGTGGAAAATACTTTTTCACTACATTTTTAAAAGGGTACTTCAATGCTTGTTGTTAAGGGTACTGTTATTAAGGGTACATCAATACTTGTTATTAAGGGTACTTCAATACTTGTTGTTAAGGGTACTTCAATACTTGTTATAGAAGTACTTCATACTTGTTTAGGGTACTTTCCAATACTTGTATAAAGGAGTACTTCAATACTTGTTATTAGGGTACTTCAAATTTATTAGGTATCAATACTTGATTAAGGGTATTCACGTTAATTAGGTATCATCTTTGTTAGGTATCTGAGGAGTACTTCAATACTTGTATTAGGCTACTTAATAAAAAGTATTCGTTATTCAAGTTAAGGGTACTTCAATACTGTTTTACCTGTTGTTAAGGTACTTCAATAACAAGTATTGAAGAGTACTTCAACCTTGTTATTTAGGGTACTCAATCTTGTAATAAAGGGTATTCAATACTTGTTATTAAGGGTACTTCATACTTGTTGTTAAGGGTACTTCAATGATTCTTTGTTGAGGGTACTTCAATACTTGTTATAGGGTACTTCACTGCTTGTTGTTAAGGGTACTCAAGATTGATTGTTAAGGTACTTCAATACTTGTTGTTAAGGTACTTCAATGCTTGTTGTAAGGGTCTTCAATCTTGTTGTTAAGGGTTCTTCAATACTGTTGGTAAGGGTACTTCAATGCTTATTGTTAAGGTACTTCAAATCTTGTTGGTAAGGGTACTTCATACTTGTTGTAGGGTACTGTTATTAAGGTACATCAATACTTGTTATTAAGGGTACTTCAATACTGGTGTTAAGGGTACTTCAATACTTGTTATTAAGAGTACTCAATACTTGTTATTAAGGGTACTTCAATACTTGTAATTAAGGGTACTTCGATACTTGTTATTAAGGGTACTTCAATACTTGTTTTAAGGGTACTTCAATGATTGTTGTTGAGGGTACTTCAATACTTGTTATTAAGGCTACTTCAATACTTGTTATTAAGGGTACTTCAATGCTTGTTGTTAAAGGTACTTCAATGCTTGTGTTAAGGGTACTTCAATGCTTGTTATTAAGGGTACTTCAATGCTTGTTATTAAGGGTACTTCACTGCTTGTTGTTAAGGGTACTTCAATACTTGTTATTAAGGGTACTTCAATGCTTGTTGTTAAAGGTACTTCAACTCTTGTTGTTAAGGGTACTTCAATACTTGTTGTTAAGGGGTACTTCAATGCTTGTTGTTAAGGGTACTTCAATGCTTGTTAGGGTTCTTCAATACTTGTTGGTAAGGGTACTTCATTGTTCAGGTTAATGTGGTTACTTCAATACTGTTGTTAAGGGTTACTTCATGCTGTTGTTAAGGTATTCAATTGTTTTAAGGGTATCTTCAATACTTGTTGGTAAGGGTACTTCAATGCTTATTGTTAAGGGTATTTTCAATAGTTTGTTGTTTAAGGTTTACTACTTCAATACTCTGTTGTTAAGGGTACTTCAATGCATTTTGTTAAGGGACTTCAATACCTGTTGTTAAGGGTACTTCAATGCTTTGTTGTTAAGGTACTTCAATACTGTTTGTTAAGGGTACTTACAAGGCTTGTTGTTAAGGGTACTTCAATACCTGTTGTTAAAGGTACTTCAATGCTTGATTGTTAAGGGTACTTCATGCTTGTTATTAGGGTACTTCAATGCTATGTTGTTTAAGGGTACTCAATACTTGTTGTAAGGGTACTTCAATGCTATGTTGTTAAGGTACTTCATGCTTGTTGTTAAGGTACTTCAATACTTGTTGGTAAGGATAGCTTCATGCTTATTGTTTAAGGGTATTTTCAATACTTGTTTTAAGTACTTCAATACCTTTGTTAAGGGTACTTCATGCATTTTGTTAAGGGTACTTCAATACCTGTTGTTAAAGGGTACTTCATACCTGTTGTTAAGGTACTTCAATGGCTTGTATGTTACGGGTACCTCAATACACTGTTGTTAAGGAGTAGTTCAATGCTTGTTGTTAAGGGTACTTCAATGCTTGTTAATTAAGGGTACTGCAATGCTTGTGTTAAGGGTACTCATACTTGTTGTAAGCGGTACTATCAATACCTGTTGTAAGGGTCTTCAATGCATTTGTTAGGGTATTTCAAAATACTTGTTGTTAACGGTACTTTCATACCTGTTGTTAAGGGTACTTCAATGCTTTGTTAAGGGCTACTTCATACGGTTGTTAGGTATCTCATTACTGTTGTTAGGGTACGTCAATTGCTTGTTGTTTTATTAAGTGGTACTTCAATACTGTTGAAGGTACTCAATGCTTGTTGTTATAAGGGTACTTCAATGCTTGTTATTAGGGTACTCAATGCTTGTTGTTAAGGTACTTCAATACTTTGTTGGTAGGTACTATCATACCTGCTGTTAAGGGTACTTCAATGATTGTAAGGTATTTCAATACTTGTTGTGTAAGGTACTTCAACCTGTTTTAAGGGTACTTCAATGCATATTGTTAAGGTACTTCAGATACCTGTTGTTAAGGACTTACTCAATACTTGTTATTAAGGTACTTCAAATACTTTGATCGTTAAGGTACTTCAAACTTTTATTAGGACTCAATACTGTTAATTAAGGTACTTCAAATACTTGTAATTAAGGGTACTTCGATACTTCTTATTAAGGTAGCTTCAATACTTTGTTGTTAAGGTACTTCAATGACTTGTGTTAGGAACTTCAATTACTTGTTATTAAGGTACTTCAATACTTGTTATAAGGGTACTTCAATGTGTTGTTAAAGGTATTCAATGCTTGTTGTTAAGGGTACTTCAATGCTTGTTATTAAGGTTACTTTCAGTGCTTGTTATTAAGGGTATCACTGCTTTGTTGTTAAGAGGTACTTCAATACCTTGTTATTAAGGGTCACTTCAATGCTTGTTGTTAGGTACTCACTGCTTGTTGTTAAGGGTACTTGCAATACTTGTTGTCTAAGGGTACTTCAATGCTTGTTGTTAAGGGATCATTGCTTATGTTAAGGGTATTCAATACTTGTTGTGGTAGGGTACTTACAATACTGTTAAGGTACTTCAATGTTGTGCTTAAGGGTACTTCAATATTGTTGTTAAGGTACTTATGCATTGTTGTTAGGTACTTCATGCTTCGCTTGTTAAGGGTACTTACAATACTCCACCCCCTGTTGGTAAGGGTACTTCATGCTTATTGTTAGGTATTTCCTTACTGGTTGTTAAGGGTACTTCAATACTGTTGTTAAGGTACTTCAATGCATTTTTCTGTAAGTACTTCAATAGCCTGTTGTTAAGGTACTTCATGGCGTGTTGTTAGGGTACTTCAATACCCTGTTGTTAGGGTAACTTTCAAGGTTGTGTTAAGGGTACTTCAATACCTGTTGCTTAAGTGGTTACTTCAATGCTTGTTGTTAACGGTACTTAAGATGCTTGTTCATAAGCGTACTTTCAATGCTTGTTGTTAAGCGGTACTTCAAAATTGTTGGTAAGGGTACTTCAATACCTGTTTTTAAGGGTTACTTCAATGCATTTTGTTAAGGGCATTTCAATAACTTGTTGATAAGAGGTACTTCAATACCTTGTTGTTAAGGGTACTTCAATGCATTTATGTTAAGCGCTACTTCAATACCTGTTGTTAAGAGGTCCTTCAATGTATGTATGTTAAGGGTACTTCAATACCCTGTTTTAAGGGTTACTTCAATACTTGTTGTTAAGGGTACTTCCAATACCGTGCTGTTAAGTGATCTTTCAATGCTTGTTGTTAGGTACTTCAATACTGTGTAAAGGGACTCAATGCATTGTTGTAGGCTTTCAATACCTGTTGTTAAGGGTACTTTCAGATGCTGGTTGTTAAGGTACTTTCAATACCTGTTGTTAAGGAGGTACTTCCAATGGCTTGTTGTTAAGGGACTTTCAAATACCTGTTGTTAAAGGTACTTTCAATGCTGTGTTAAGAGGTACTTCAATGCTTGTTATTAAGGGACTTCAATGCTTGTTGTTAAGGGTACTTCAATACTTGTTGTAAGGATTCAATACCTGTTGTTTAAGGTACTATCAATGCTTGTTGTTAAGAGGTACTTCAATACTTGTTGTAAGGAGTACTTCTCAATACCTGTTGTTAAGGTACTTAATGCCTGTTGTTAAGGTACTTCAATACTGTTGTAAGCGGGTACTTCGCAATACTTGTTTAGGTACTTCAATGACCTGTTGTAAGGGTTACTTCAATGACTTGTTGTTAAGGTACTTCTAATACTGTTGTTAGGGTACTCGTGGCTTGTGTTAAGGGTACTCAATACTTGTTGTTAGAGGTACTTCAATACCATGTTTAAGTGGATACTTCAATGTTCGTTGTTAAGGGTACTTCAATACCTTGTTGTTAAGGTACTTCCAATGCTGGTTGCTAAGGGTACTTCAATACTTAAGTTAGCCTGGATGTTTCCTCTGTTCCAGGTGCGATGGCCATCAGACTCTGCCTCTTCTCTCACTTCTGTATTCTTCTGCTCCTGCCTCTCCTTCACGGCTCTACTCTCTACACAACTGCAGCCTGGACCACGGACGACCAGCGCTAAGGTCGAACTGTGATGGTCAACACTTGACCCAAATACCCATCTGAACGGTCCCCAAATCTGCCCCTGTTCCTCAGTGTAAAGCGGAACAACCTAACACGACTCCGACAGAACGACTTGTCCGGCCTCAGCCAACTGCAAACTTTGAACCTTGGAACTCAACCTGATCTCCAACATCGAATTGGGGCTTTCTTTAACTCCGGCTTTAACACATTTGAGTTTGCACGGAAACAAACTCACAAACTTAACCGAAGACGTGTTCAATGGACTTTCGAACCTAACCCATCTGGATCTAAGAGCAAACGTCATCGAGTTCATCTCAAACGCTGCATTTGGACCTTTGAAGACTCTACAAGAGCTAAATTTGTCGATCAATAATCTCTCCAGCGTAACTGACATCATGAACATACTTTTCTTCTGTCCAATGTTACAAGGCTTAAATCTGAAAAGAAATAATTTTACATCGTTTGAGTCGATAGATTTCCCATTTCTGTTGACCGTTACCGACCTGGACCTCAGCATGAACCCTCTGCGAAAATTCACGCTTCACAAAGACGTTTTCCCGCATTTAAAGTCACTCAGTTTTGCTCACGCCAAACCCGATCTCCAGTGGGACGTGTCGAACATTTCTTTCCTCCAAAATCTGAGGACTCTTGACTTGAGCGGTTCTCAGTTAGCAATCGAAACGTACAAGTCGATTTTCCGAAGTGTCGCCATGGTGAACGGCCTCAATCTCAGGCTCGTTGGTTCTTTACTGGACGGAGGTCTGCTGGACTTTGCTTGTGCAAGTCCGTCTTTATGGAAGTTAAACTTAAGCGCAAATGCTATTTCTGTTTTAAATGCCACTCTGCTTCAGCCATGTTCTCACATCACTGACCTGGATCTTTCGGAGAACACAATGAAGGACCTGTCTCAACCTTCTCTCCGGATGTTAACGCGTCTGTCCTCGCTTAATCTTACAAAGAATGTTTTAACCCGAGTCCCACTGGCCGTCAGAAACATGTCGGCTCTGACTTTTTTGTCGTTTTCTTCAAATCGCATCACGCAGCTTGAATGTTCGGACTTTTCCGGTTTGTGGCGGTTGAAGGAGCTCATTCTCAGTGACAATCGTCTGATTGAACTGAACAGCTGCGTGTTCCAGGATCTTCTGAGTCTGCAAAAACTCAACATAAAAAGAAACAAGATTGTCATGTTTGATAGTTGTTTCAGCGTAACTTTGAGGAATCTTTTGGTTCTGAATGCAGATGACAACATTTCATTTCTTCCAAAAGGCATTTTTCAGAACATGTCCCATCTGAGGGAGTTAACTGTAGGACACGATGTCTTAGTAAAACATGGTGCTTTTGATGGACTCACAGATTTAAAATACTTGAGGTACAGTCCAAACCCTTTTGTCAACTCAGAAACAGGTGCAGGTTTGGGGTCGCCCTCTGGATGGCGCTCTTTCTCCCCGGGATTCACTGATATGTCATTACTTCAAACTTTAATCATCACATTTGAGTATTCTTTGTATGTTGAACTACCACGAGATTATCTCAAAGGTTTGGACAATTTAACCATGTTTTCTTCCACTAAATTTCTTCTGTAAACTTCACCCAGAAACGTTTCTCTTCACGCCTCGTTTACTAAGTCTGGAAATGACCAACAATGCCAAATGGCAAGATCCTGATCCGGAGCTTTTAAAGCCAATCAGAGTCCCTACAAAAACTGGATTTATCGAAGAACCACCTTAAATCTGTGGATGTAATCTCTGAGGCTAATCTGACTAAACTGGAGCGGCTGGTTTTAGCATACAATGATCTGAGGATCTTCGACGAGACCTTTTTCGAGACTCTTCCATCACTAAAATACCTCGATTTATCTGGAAATCCGTTTGTCTGCAACTGTTCCAACGCCGGGTTCATTTACTGGGTGTTGAGTACCAAACAGGTTTATGTGGCCAATGCTTTTCAGTACAGATGCTCCTATCCACTGTCTCATGAGGGCAGTTGTTGCTAAGCTTCAGTGTCCAGTCGTGTTGGGAGTCTGTGGCCTTAATCTGCTTCATCACCAGCTCTTCTCTGGTCCTCCTCATGCTCCTCTCATCCTTCACCTACCACTTTCTGAGATGGCAGCTTGTGTACAGCTACTACCTCTTCAGAGCGTTTCTTTACGACGGGAGGAAGAGAAAAGAGGGATGCGCTGACGTTTACGATGCTTTTGTTTCGTACAACGTTCACGACGAGGAGTGGATTTACCACGAGCTGATGCCGGAGCTGGAGGAGCGGCAGGGATGGAAGTTATGTCTGCACCACCGCGACTTTGAACCAGTCAGTACTTCCGACTGGATATTCTAGAAAAAGCTAGAAATACGTGATCATTATTTTGATGCCGAACTTTTAACAAACATATACTGTATATTTCATCAAGGTCTGGAAAACGCTTGTTACTTCTAACTGTTGCCTACATTTGTGAAAAGAAACAGACTGATGCTGCCTAACAATTTTTGAAGTACTTTATTGGCTGAGATTGTGGAAAGATCCGTATGTTGCCATCCCAGACTCACAGTTGTTTCTCTGTCCTGGTCATGTAATGTACAAGTCCCATCTTGAACGGCTTCGAGGTGGTCTTTGGAGAAGGGTGACAACTTGGTGTGAGAAAGGAGGAAGGCTCCGTCGTCACGGTTGATGCCGTTTGTGCTCGCTTTCTCATTTCAATCGACTCCTTAATCCAGCGTTTGAACTTGTTTTCAGAATCCAATGACCTGTTCTCCCCCGTCCCAGTCCATAATGTGATTATCTCTTTTGCAGTGGCTGTTTAAGGTTCTCTTGTTCTGCTTTCTCTTTTTTTTTCTTGAGAGTTTCCCCTGATGTGTCTCTTTTTCACATTTCGTAACCCAGTTTATGGATTAAAAACAAAAGACGACAAAATGAACGTTGTTGAATGAATCTCGATGCTTTATAACCGCCTTCGTACCATAATTATTATTTTATACAAGCATATGTCATTTCTTACACAGTAATAAAGGTTTGTATTTGTGTCGTACTGCGGTGTTTCAGAGAGAGATCCTGGAGAACATCACTGACGCCATCTACAGCAGCAGGAAGACTCTGTGTGTGATCAGCCCACAGTATCTGCAGAGCGAGTGGTGCTCACGGGAGATACAGATGGCCAGGTACTTCCTCCAGTTAGTCCTGGTTTAGTCCTGGCTCAGACCTGTTTAGTTTCTGGTTCTGGTTTAGTCCTGGCTCAGACCTGGTTTAGTCCTGGCTCAGACCTGTTCTCTCTCTCTGTAGCTTCCGTCTGTTCGATGAGCAGAAGGACGTCTTGATCCTGTTGTTTCTGGAGGAGATGTCGTCTGATCAGCTGAGTCCGTTCTACCGCATGAGGAAGCTGGTGAAGAGCCGCACGTACCTGAGCTGGACCCAGGCCCGGAGCCACAGGGGCCTGTTCTGGGAGAGGGTCCGACGGGCACTCGAGTCTGGGAACGACCCCAGAGAGACACACGACCCGCTAACTGCTAACGCCTAGCTGCTAACGCTCTAGCTGCTAACGCCTAGCTGCTAACGCCTAACGCTGCCTTAACGCCTCGCTGCTAACGCCTAGCTGCTAACGTCTAGCTGCTAGCACATTTTTGTTTGCTATCTTTTAATTTCCGTAGAATTCCTTCAACTTCAAATATGAGATGAACTTTGATGCATTTACACAAAAAGTGAACCATAACATATTACGTTCATATTTTTTACCCTCTTGTTGCATTAAAACTGCATTAAAAAAGGTTCAGCATGCAAGTTAATTTAACTGGCACATTTTTTGAAGTCGAAGCTTGTGACATCAAGTGGGAAGCTGCCAGTGGCACCAGAGCTCCTCCCCCTGTTCTAAAGTAACCTACGGTGTGCCACAGGGTTCAGTACTCGGTCCAATTCTGTTTACTCTTTATATGCTGCCGTTAGGTCACATGATCATGATCACATGATCATGACTTGGTGCTTGTGTGAAGGAGATAAAAAACCTGATGACACTTAATTATCTGCTTCTGAACCCTGAAAAAACCGAGGTCATCGTACTAGGCCCTAATCATCTACGAGATGCTTTATCTGAGCAGATGGTCCCACTGGACCACGTCAGTGTGGCCTCCAGCTCCACTG
>BJKM01000693.1:411632-506673 GCA_015082035.1 Chaenogobius annularis | reverse complement strand
TCTTCTTCTTCTTCTTCTTCTTTCTTCTTCTTCTTCTTCTCCTTCTCCTTCTTCTCCTTCTCCTTCTTCTTCTTCTCCTTCTTCTTCTTCTTCCTCTAATGAGCCCCTCAGCATCTTGTACCTCGCCCAAACGCGTTATTCTGCAGCGGAAAACAAAACACCGAAGTCCAATCAGAGCCGGGCGACGACCTGGCTGAATAAAACATGACGAAACAACAGCGCTGCACTGGGGCATTAAACTTTCTGTTTTGCATTTCCTCAGTTCCGTGTGTTTCTGCGGCAGAGAAATACCGTGGGAGAACATGGCCTCGCCACGCAAAAGAACTGGCAGAAGACACCTGTGGAGTTATTTTTTTCAGCACCTTTTTGAGTTCAAGTTCGGGAAAACATATCTGTACCTTTATTTTAGGAACAAAGCTGAAGCGTCTTCCATCACGGTTCAGGACAGATATTTCTTACTTTTTCATGATTTTACATTTTTGGAAAATTTTTAGTTTCGACAATTGTGGATTTTTTTATTTAATTTTAAATTTTTAAAAATTAAAAAAAATTAGAACATAAAACAACAAAAACAACAAAATATATAGTTATTGTTTTGAATGAATTACATTTTATTTTTAAAAAAATTCAAATTGTTTAAAGAACATAAAACAACAAAAACAACCACACATATAGTTCCTTCTTTTTCTTTTTCATAAATAAAATATTTTTTTGACCCACCCCCAAAAGAAAATTATTAGTTTCAACATTTGTGAATTTATTTGCGTTTGGATTTTTTCTTTCTTTCTTTCTTTTTATTTTTTTAGAACATAAAACAATAAAAACAACCATCTATATAGTTGTTTCTTATTCTTTTTCATGAGTTTACTTTGTTTCTTTGCCAAATGAAAATGATTAGTTTCAACATATGTGGATTTTTAAAAATTTTTTTTTTTTTTTACATAAAACAGCCAAACAACCAAAGTAAAGAGAGGAAAAGACAAAAACAGGGGCAAGTAAAGGAATAAAATATGAAAATAACAGTGCCATTTTGTCCATTGTTAGTTTAATTTGTCTGTTTTCAAGTCGAGTCCAGAGGTTTGTCGGTTATGATACTCGTCCAGTCCTTAATCGTCAACCAGAAACGGTGGCGCCAAACTCAAGATTTCACACAGAAAAGTATCTTATTCCGACAGTTTGGACCAATCGCTGGTTCCGTTTCAGTTTGGAAGGATGTATTTATAACCTCCGCTTGTCCTCGTTCTCTGCAGCTTTAAAACGCTTCTTTTGCACCCGCTGCCGCCACAGCCGTAATGAGGCGGCGAGCGGCTACCCATGAGCTTTTCTGTGTTATTATTATTCCGTTTGGGGAGCGAGGAGGTGACGGGGAGCCTGGTCTGTCACAGGGAAGTGTCAGGAGCGCCCCATGATGAGAGCTGACAGGACTCAACCTGGCGCTGACGCAGGTGTGTGTGTGTGTGTGTCTGCAGTGTGTGTGTGTCTGCAGTGTGTGGTCGCAGTGTGTGTAGGAGGTTGTCTTGCAGTGAAGAAGTAAAGAAGTTATAAAGAAGAAGAGAAGTGTGTGGAGTGAAGATAAAGAAGAAGAAAGAAGAAAGAAGAAGGAGGAGAAGGAAGAGGAAAGGAGAAGGAAAGGAAAGGAGGGAGAAAGAAGAAAAAGAAGAAGAAGAAGAGAAGAAGAAGAAGAAAGAAGAAGAAGGGAGAAGAGAAAAGGAGAAGGAGAAGGAGAAGAAGAAGGAGAAGGAGAAGGGAAGGAGAGAAGAAGAAGGAGAAGGAGAAGGGGAGAAGAAGAAGAGAAGGAGAAGAGGAGGAGAAGGAGAAGAAGGAGAAGGGAAAGGAGAAGAAGAGAAGAAGCAGGAGAAGAAGATGAAGGAGAAGGAGAAAGAAGAAGAAGAAGGAAGAAGGAGGAAGAGGAGAGGGGAAGAAGAAGAGGAAGGAGAAGAGAAGAAGAAAAGAAGGAAGAAGAAGAAGAAAGAAGAGAGAAGGGAGGAGAAGGAGAAGGAGAAGGAGAAGAGAAGAAGGAAGAAGAAGAGAAAGAGAAGAAAAGAAGAAGAAGAAGAAGAGAGAGAAGAGAAGAAGGAAGAAGGAGAAGGAGAAGAGAGAAGGAGAAGAAGGAGAAGGAGAAGAAGAGAGGAGAGAAGAAGAAGAAGAAGAAGAAGAAGAAGGAGAAGGAGAAGGAGAAGGAGAAGGAGAAGAAGAAGAAGAAGAAGAAGAAGAAGAAGAAGAAGAAGAAGGAGAAGAAGAAGAATTTTGTCCATCTGTTCCCAGTTTGACAATTTTTTTTAAAGTTTATAATTGTAACTTCCTGGTTGGACATGAACACAAATTTGACATGGGTAGAGGTTAGTCCACAGCTGTTACCTAGCAACCGGACTTTAAACAAGAGCCCAAATCCACAGAGATGAACCCGTTCCGATCCGACACACAATAACACCATAGAACACCTTTGTTTGGTCCGACGACGGTTCAAACGGTCAGAAAAGTGTGTCAGTTAAGTGTCGCACGCTGATGACATCACAGAGGGACTCCAGCTCTACTTCCTGCCATTTACCTTTTCCAAATTTCTTCACAAACTTCAACTTACCTGAAGTAAAACTATGATAGATACTGAGCACATGTGCCACACCACCAAACACCACCAGGTGGACTTTAAAGGCGTCGCACAAATGTCCCCTTCCAAAGCCTTGAATGTTTGTCGAATGTCTTTGCCTTCCCATTTCACGCTATGGTCACCCAGTCAAACAAAAGCCTCCGGGCCATTCTACGCATGTGTATATTGTGATACTGCAGTACATTTGGTGTCAATATCGTGAATGAATGAATGAATGAGTATTTTGTGGCGGTTTTAGAAGCGTCTATACTTGGTTTGTCCTGGTTTTAGCTCGGATTTTTGTTATTCAGCGAACTCCACGCGACCATCAGGCTAATCGGCGCAAGTAGCATCCAATGCGCCGCGCCAAAACACGTGGCGGTTTAGCGCTCCTGCACCCGCGTGACGTCAAACTGTAGGGGACGCCGTCAGGTCAGGGAAGGAACTGCGGCGACGAACGGAAAACCCAGCCTGAAATGGAAGCTTTTTGGCGTCGACCTTTGTCGGTAAACGATGCCGTGAATGACGGAAGACGCGGGGCCCGAGTGCGCTCGCCTCCGTAGACGCGCCTTACGTTGGCGAGATCGCGATATAAGAGCGTAGTTAGCACAAATTGCCCGTCTTTGAACGCGCCTTTGCCCCTCGAACCTGTCAAACCCTTGTCCCAGTCTCTACACCCGGGTCAAACTCTGGCAAACCGGCGCCGTGATGAAGCAAACGTTGGCCCCCCACGACGCCGCCGCCGCCGCGTCTTTAATTAGCGCCGTCAAACTGTTAGCGAGCAGCGAGACTTCGGCTTCATCCACCTTGAGAGCTCCTCTGCCTCTCTCCGCTCTCACCGTTTCCGCAGGAATATATATACGAGCCCCGGGAGACCCTGTCGGCGCCCGTCTGGCACCGTCCCCCACGCGTTGAAACCCAATATGCGCAGGAATAAATTGCGTTCGTAAAAAAATAAAATAAGCCATTTCGATATCGTTTTATGGGCTCTGAGTCTGGGTGTTTTGTGAAATGAAGTGGGGCGAGCCAAAAGTGCAGATCGGAAGGTTGTGGGACGAGGGGCTTTATGGCGGTCTTAATGCACACGTCGCGTTGAGGGTCTGAACACATTATACTTAACATTACAGCGAAGATACACGGGAGAAAGTACACGGTTTTAGGGGTTATTCATGTGTGCATAATGAACGGTCTAAATTCAAAGGGTCTGAAGTGACTCGTTTGATGAATCCTCTGCCCCCCGCTCTCTCTGCTGCCTCCTCCTCTCTCTCTGCCTCCCCTCTCTCTCTGCTTCTCCTCCCTCTCTCTTTGCCTCCCCTCTCTCTCTCTGCCTCCCCTCTCTCTCTTGCTCCTCTCTCTCTCTCTGGCCTCTCCTCTCTGCCTCTCTGCTCTCTCCTCTCTCCTCTCTCCTCCTCCTCCTCTCTCTCTGACTCCTCTCTCTTCTCTGCCTCCCCTTCTCTTCTCCCCTCTCTCTCTCTCCCCTCTCTCTCCCTCTCTCTCTCTCCCCCTCCTCTCTCTCTCTCTCCCCTTCTCTCTGCCTTCCTCCTCTCTCTCTCCCCTCCTTCTCTCTCTCCTCTCTCTCTCCTCTCCTCTCTCCTCCTCCTCTCCTCCTCTCTCTCTGCTCTCCCTCTCTCTCTCTCCTCTCTCTCCCCCTCCCTCTTCTCCCCCCCCTCTCTCTCTCCCAACCCCCCCCCCTCTCCCCCCTTTCTCTTCCCCTCCCTCTTCTCCCCCCTCTCTCCCCCATCCCCCTCCCCCCCTCTCTCCCCCCTCTCTCTCTCCCAACCCCCCCTCTCTCTCCCCCCCTCTCCCCTCTCTCTCTGTCTCCTCTCTCCCCCCGCTCTCTCCCCTCTCTCTCTACACCTGCTCTAATCCTCCGAGTTGAAATGGGATTTTCCGTCACGCCGAATTCGCCGCCGCCTCTGGACATGTTCTCGACCTGCTCCCACTTTATTCCACTCGCGCTCCATTTCCTCTCCTGTCCTTTCCCCCCTTTTTGTGAAACTCGCCTCGGACCGGGCCTAAAACACACGCGACATAAACTTTGGACCGAACCAACGGAACCGCAGCGACCAAAGCGGGATCTCGTCTGACAGGTCCACATCTGAGGACGGACCCGGGGCGAGCGCCAGGACGGGCGTCGCCTTCTGCATTTTACATGAGGCTTTGTCCGTTTGGTGATAGAACAGTCCTCCCTGTGTGTGTGTCCCCCCTCCTCCTGGCACGGCGCCCCCTGTGGTCTGGAAGTGTCCCCCTCGCTCCAGTTTTGTCTCGTTCCAGTGTTTTTTTTTTTCTAACACGTCTAAATTTAGTGCTCGGATTTGAACAGGCCGCCTCTGTGCGCCGCGGAAACCTCCAGATGTCAAGTTCAAGCCGAGCGGTCCTCCAGACGTGTAAACACGCCGCGTGAGCGAGCGAGGAGGGGGGAGAGAGGGAGGGGCAGACATGTGACCGGCTAAAGCCACTTTTCTGGAGCTTTTCACCTTGTCCTGATGTCGTTTCCTCCTCCAAAACTGACCTGGACTCGTGTTTCTGTGTGCGTTTTATAATAGTCACAGTGTTGGAGGCTGTGGCTGGAGTGACAGACTAGAACGAGAGGGAGAGAGATCAAAAACAATGTACACTCGAGCCTATGACAGGTTGGACGACTCATTTAAGCACAATTAAGGAGGAAGGAAGAAGGAAACACCATAACTGTTACCTAGCAACCATTTACACCCGGCCAAAAACTCCTCTAATGTCACAGAAATTATCATTTGACTAATAATAAGAATAAGTAAAAGCATCTTTACTTTGTTGAAATGATGGGAAAATGTGTTTGTTCTGTACATGTTTGATCGCCCAAGTGTGATGTCATCAGTATGATTTCTACTTCCTGTCGTTTCAAACTCGTATTTACAGATTTGTCTGTCTGATTATCTCTTATGCTGGTGGGACGGTCCCCCTGGTGGATATTTATCACAGATTTACATCAAGTTCTTGAACAGAATCTGGTGTTTCCAAAGGACGGACACAAAAAAAAATGTAAATTTCAAATCATAAATCAGTTCATATTGTCAACATGACGCTTCTGTCACTGCAGATTTACTCACAGTGAGAAGAGAAACGACACTTTTACTCCAGTAAGAGACTCCAAATTAAATATTAAGTAAAAGTATGTCTGAAAAGTATAATTTCTTCCCAAAGTGACTCATATAAATGCAACTGAGAACGAGTGTCTGCTTCACTTCGCTGGGCAACTTGGCAAGTGACCAATGACCACATCTCTCCACAAGAGGGCAATAGAGCGTGAACTCCAGCTTTATTTTACAATCAACAAATCAACAGAAGTTATTTGTTTTACAGAGAAGTCGCGATCTCTCATTTGATGCTGCTTTTTCTCATTCACACGAAATTCAAACTTAAAATCCTAAAACGCCAACAAATAAACCAACCAACGTTTCCACGGCAACTTCACCAGGTGCGACCAATCTTCACCGACGAAGACCTTGTTGCTGATTGGCCGAGAGAGCTCCATTTATAAACACCAGCACCTTCTGCAGTCCACGAGCTCGACAAGATGCAGCGGAAACGACTGTCCAAGTGTGTGTGCCCGTTCACCTGGCGACCGCCGCCCTTTTACTGGCCTGTCACTGGACGCAAACAGAGGCCTCGGTCCTGAGGAAAACCGACAGACGCGACGGACGGAAAGAAGCGACTGGGCCGCGAGTGGCGTCCGAGAAGGGGTCATCGTGTTTGGGAAAGGCCCTGCAAATGCTTCCTTGGGTGAGCTCCAGGCTGACTCTGCAGGTAATCGGAGGTCCTCAGCGTCTAAAGAAGACTGGGGTTCCTGGGGTTCCTGGGGTTCCTGGGGTTCCTGGGGTTCCTGGGGTTCCTGGGGTTCCTGGGGTTCCTGCCACAGACTCAACAGAAGGGTTTCATGTTTAGGTGTTACTTTGGGTTAAAAATGTCTTCAGTTCCAACAAGCTTTGAGTCGGCTCTTTCTTTGGAAGTTATCACAGGCCACTATGATCTTTTGCATAGCAGCAGTGGCTAACAGTAGCATTAGCATTGCGATAAACATCCCTTTTTCATAAAACAAAAGTGTCCTTTTGAAATATTCCCCTGTTTTAGTAATAAACATGTCAGATATTTATTTGGCTAGCTCAGTGTTAGCGTCAGTACTTCCTGTCCAAGTCTTTCACAAAGTCAGTCTAAAAAAATAAAAAAATTTAAAAAGTACAAGAGCAGCGTGAACAGTTAATTCACGCTGCTCTCGTACTTTTATTTTTTAGACTGACTTTGTGAAAGACTTGGACAGGAAGTACTGACGCTAGCACTGAGCTAGCCAAATGTAAAAATGGCTAACTGCTTCTGCCGAGCCTGTGTCGACTACACTAATTTGATCACTTTAATTCATTTTCCATTGTGCCCATTGTAAATGTCGTCACGCTAAGACTAAAATACAGTTATCGTCTTTATAAAAAAATGACCAAGTGTTTAATTCACATAACTTTAAATCTGTGCAATACTGTCAATTCTTGCCGTGTTTATACAAACCCTACAGTACTTCAGCTTGAGTAATTTACTGAACTAGTTTTACTTGTATTAGTAAAATTTGGCCAGGAGCTGTAGTTTTGTCCTGAACTGCAGGTAATGGCTGAGTTTGTTCTTGCGTACTTTTCTTTGCATTTTCTTTGCCTTAAGTGTTTCTGGTTTTGTGCTTTGCTTGTAGGATTTCGTAAAGGAAAAGTTTTTGACGTCAGCTCAAAAGAAGCCCAGTGGAGGCGCATGTCTCCTTCACTGCAGTGTGGACAGGACCAGATGAAATTTAGAGCCACTGGGTCGCCTGTATTTGGACTGGGCCAAAGTGAGTAAAGGTTCCAGTTTCAAGCGTTCTCTGCGCGGCCGTTCACTGGGCGCCAGGCTGTCGCGTCTGCACTCGTCCAGTGCACTGTCATTTGGGTTTTAAATTTGTCTGGTTTTGTTGTAGATCCTTCCATGCCTTTGTCCCATGTGCCTTCCAAATGTGGCTACAAAATGCTGAGGAATCCTTCTGGCGTTGTCATGACTTTCCCCTATCATGGCTGCCACGTTGCTAATGAGGTAAATTGTGACTGACCTGATGTACTTTTATTTTAGTTAAATAGACTTATCTCTCTATGCAATCCTTCTCTTTTAGGGTGGACATTACACTCTTCCACTGCGTTGGCAAGGGAGTGCCAGTGACCCTAAGGTGCCCCAAACCTAAAGGGGGCACTACACTGCTGCTCCACAAGACCCCGCTCAACTTCCAGGGTCACTGAATTATCTCCAGCTGCTTTGGCAGCAACTGCAGCAGAATCCAAACATGGCACAGGATCCAGCTCTCTGGAACGCGTACTATTCCTATTGGCACCATAATAAACACCAGTCCACCACCCCACGTCCCCACAAGATCCAGCTCAGGGGAACCCTTACTTTTCCCATAGGCACCAACTGCACTATGACCAACACCAGTCCACTACGCCACCACCACCACCACAAGATCCAGCTCAGGGGAACCCTTACTTTTCCATAGGACCAACTGCACTATGACCAACACCAGTCCACTACGCACCACCACACCACAAGATCCAGCTCAGGGGAAACCTTTCTTTGCATATTGGCACCACTGAACCAACACCAGTCCACTACTCCTCCGCCACAAGATCCAGCTCAGGGGAAACCCATTCTTTGCATATTGGCACCACTGAACCATAACCATCACCAGTCCACCCCTCCTCCACCACCACAAGATCCAGCTCAGGGGAACCCTTTCTTTGCATATTGGCTCCAGAACCAACATCAGTCCACCTCCTCCACCACCACAAGATCCAGCTCAGGGGAACCCTTTCTTTGCATATTGGCTCCAGAACAACATCAGTCCACCCCTCCTCCACCACCACAAGATCCAGCTCAGGGGAACCCTTTCTTTGCATATTGGCTCCAGAACCAACATCAGTCCACCCTCCTCCTCCACCGCCACAAGATCCAGCTCAGGGAACCCATTCTTTGCATATTGGCACAAACTGCACATAACCAACACCAGTCCACTACTCCGCCTCCACCACAAGATCCAGCTCAGGGGAACCCTTTCTTTGCATATTGGCACCAGAACCAACATCAGTCCACCCCTCCTCCTCCACCACCACAAGATCCAGCTCAGGGAACCTTTCTTTGCATATTGGCACCAACTGCACCATAACCAACACCAGTCTACTCCTCCTCCTCAAAATCCAGCCCAGGGGAACCCTTTATTTGCCCACTGGCACCAACTGCACCATAACCAACACCAGTCCACTACTCCACCTCCACCACAAGATCCAGCTCAGTGGAACCCTTACTTCGCCCATTTGGCACCAGAACCAACACTAGTCCACCACTCCGGCACAAGCTGGATGTGGAAACATTAAGTTTCCTAATTGGAACCCTGCTCGTCCAGACCCTCAGATGCCCGCACTTGGACTGCTAAAACTTCTGCCCCAAATGTTCCTCAACTCTCTGGCATTCCACAGGTATCTCTGGGTGTCTGGTCTACCAACCGCATAGCCCACTTAACCGACCCATCCAAGCCACTTAAGTCCACCCTCACCTGAACTGGGTCTATGTTGGCAAAGTCTCAAGGTGCACTAGCTACTGCACCCCCCCCCTCCTCTGGTTCTTGTGTGTTCATAATTAAACGTGCCACAAGCTCCAGGGCTTTTCAGGGTTGAAGTGTTTTATGATCTGAGCTGTTGAAAGTTTAACCATGTTTAAGAGTTTAGTTTTATTAATCCATTATAGAGCGTGGGTTCAAAATGTAAACATTATCAATGTTAGGAAAAAATTGACTTTTGTCTTGTGAATTTTTATGTTGGCATGATAATGCTATTAAAACAATTTAACTTGAACGTCTGTCGCGGTCTGCTTCCTTACTGTCGCGCTCTGAGTACCTGATTAGCATCTGAAGGTTTCAGCAAACATAAATTAAACGGAAGGTTCAATCTTAACCTGTTACGATTTAACGAAGGGGTCTCAAGGATTGCCTCAAAACCATCTCTTCTAAATCTCCACCTCACTGTCTTCAATAGTGACGTTGAGTTGAAGATGCACAGCGCTCTGGGGTCCTGAACTCGAGTGTCTTTGTTAAAGCCTCTTGTGAAGTGGCAGTTTAGTCTTATGTACCGCTCTTTACAACCTTCACCGCATTGGCTAGAATACACTACGTTGCTGTTTCTGTGTAGGTGTCTTGTCGTTAGGGTGAACCAGTTTGTCTTGACGTGTTTCCTGGTTTGAAATGGACGAGGACTTTAAAAATTAAATGCAGTTTTTCTGACAGTCCCAAGACATAAGGTATCGACACCCTTCTTGGTTCTGCCTTTTGTCCTGCTTTCTGGTTCTAAAGAGCCCTTAAGTCAACCCTCACCTGAACTGGTTCTATGTTGGCAAAGTCTCTAAAGGTGCGTTGGGCATCCAAAGGCTGAGATGGGGGGGGACAATTAAAAGATGGCACATGGACAAACTCAGGAATTCTAATTTGGAAATGTATTTGCTCAACCTAAACTGAACTTCACCATGCTCAAAATACCTCGAACCATTTTGAAAAGCATGACTTGCTGTCGAGTTAAAAATGTAATGAGGCAGAATGGATTCTGAGTGAATAAAGCCTCACTTTTCCCAAGAAAATGGAACCAAATGTATTTAGGACTGAGTACAGACACACGCCATGAACACGCCATGAACACGCCGTGTGCTGTGTCTCGATCCCGGGTCTCATGCTCCGAAGGACCCGGCCGACGGAGGCTGGTCTTCCTCCGTGGACCGCAAAGGCCGTGCCGAAATGGGACAGGCCTAGTCCACGGAGCCGCTCCGTCACCTAGCAACCCAGACTCGCTGCTTATGCTAATGCACCTCAAATTACGCACAAAGAACAAAATATTCGGACTTTGAGCCCAAGAGATTATAGTTCATTTTAGCGCAGCCCTGCGCAGCCCCTGAACTGAGACAGTCCCGGGCTCATTTCCATCGTTCTGTATTCTCTCTGACACGGGCTGCGTTCGAATGTCCGCACCGGGCCCCCACCCTCAGGACAAGGGTCCGGCACAAGAAGACTTTAAGTGCACTCAAAGCGAGGCACCAACACCATCAACCGTGACGACGGGGCCTTCCTCATCCCGCACATGGAGCTGGCTGGTCGTCCAGTCTGATCACGTGACCAACGCCGGCGACAGTGACAGACGGCTCCTCAGGTAATGAGCCGAAACACCTTGAGGTAATATGTCATACTGCGCTCACTACTTTCTCCTTGCCTCAGCTCATGTGGGGAACCTTCAGCCACACTCCACATGGACACTGGAGGCAAGGCGGGTGAAGCGTCTTGCCCAAGGACACGACGGTAACTTTATTTTACACTGCAGGGCCCCTAATTTTTTAAGCCGTTAAGATTTAAATACAGGTTTGCGCCGCGTCTGTGATTTTCAAAGTCTTTTAATCTCCTGCCGCACGCTTGGAACAATCACACGTGTTTATAGTTTCATGTGGCAAACGAGTCCAAGGCATGTTCAAATCTGCAAAGCTCCAAATCCAGGCGTTCTACGGGTTCTTTACGCCGTTATTCCGCAACTCGGCGCGTCACTCACGTCACTTTAGCGCCACGTGACCGCTCAAACGGCACGGTGCGCCCGTCGACACGCCGCTCGGTTTGGACCCCTTTGTTTACACAACGCCAACATAAATCGTTGTCGTGGATTATGCAGGCGAGCGCACGCACAGACGAGGAATGTCTCTCAAAAGCTGAGGCGACGTGTAATTACGGCGCGCGCTGGATGTGACGGACGGCGAGTTCGCTTCAGTTCATGATTTAAACGTGAAGCGGTTTCTATTGTTGCTTTTCACCTGGTAAAAGAGGCATGGACACAGTGGTTGCAAATGTACGTTCAATGTTCCGTTCTGCGTGGTTAAAAATGGTGCTTTTGTAGGTTTTCTGACCATGATAGATAAGGGTAATGTGGGTGGAGCTGCGTCTCACACTGGGGTAAAAAATGGCACGTTTAGCTCCATTCTATAAAACCAAATCAACAGAAACAACACAAATGTCGGCCATAAAACGGCAAATGAAATATTTTCTGCCTATAGGGGGCGTGTGCGTGCCGAAAAATCCAGGCAGAAAACATGAAAAGAAAGGTTAATGAAGTACATTTATATTTTTTGGACTGTTTTCTCTATTTTGGCAAAAAAAACAACAACATTGTTTCCCTGCAGGGGGCGCTCTGAACCCAGACAGTCAAAGCTACTAACTACTTTCAGTGGAGGAAGATGCAGTCAGTTTTGATTCTTCAGTAAACGTACAGATACAGAAGCCCTTCAGGCAAATGCAAAATGTGTACTTAATATTTGCAGTGGATACTTTTTACTTT
This sequence comes from Chaenogobius annularis, assembly GCA_015082035.1. NCBI lineage: Eukaryota > Metazoa > Chordata > Actinopteri > Gobiiformes > Gobiidae > Chaenogobius > Chaenogobius annularis. Next base: position 494,697 of record BJKM01000693.1, on the reverse strand, counting down.
TACTTAGAGCAGGATCCGTACTTTCTACTGCGCTACATTTTCTACTTTTCATATGGTTTGAGAAGTTTCATTTACATTTACAACAGGTTCAATTAAAAACCTGTTGATACTTTTACTTCAGTTCAAATGTAATGGAACGAGAACAGATTCCTTCTCTCAAACGTAGAGGGCAGTAAAGACGCGCTTTTCCACAATGGTTTGAGGAACTACTCTGAGCATGTTCTTCACGGTGACGTTCTGCTTTGGTTTTTAATTCAAGTCCTGGCTTTGAGCACATGAAAAAACATGCATTTCACGAGTTAAACAAATTGAAAGCACCATTCCACATTTACCACCAACAGTTCTTTTGAGTGCTACTCTTTTACAAAATGGAGTACTTTTCCCATCACCACGCCACAGGGTTCTCATGCATTCTGGAAAAACCTGGAAAATAATTGGCCTGTTTTTCCTGCAAACGCATCGAAAATGACAAAAAAGGGCCAGATTTTTCCAGGGAAATCACATTTTGTCCTCGAAAAGATCTCGACCCTTTGCTTTCGCTGGATTAATTGAATGTCAAACGACTAGCGACTGTTGCTACCATCATCAGAGTGAAGAGCAGTGGAGTTTGAGGAGGAAAAGAACGTAAAATGTAGGAAATCGCACTTTCTCAGGGAAGACCGCCCAAACCCCCCCCTTCATCTCCTTATCTTATCTGCGAGACACAAATACCGTTTTTTATTTTATGTAAACACGCCAGATTGTAACCATGTTCTAATTCCCTCTGTTGTCCCACATTCACCCTCTCACTCCAGACTATTGAACATGTTTAGTGGCGACCCACATCCACCAGGGGGACTGTCCCGCCAACATCAGAGATAATCAGACAAACAAAGCCGTAAATACGAGCTTTAAATGACAGGAAGTAGAAAACGGGAGTCAGAATTACGTCCAAGAAACACATTTTTTCCATCATTTCAACATGAATTCTACAAAATAAAGTCGTCGTTACGTAATTTTAATTGTCAAATGATCATTTCCGTGGCATTAGAGGAGTTTTGGCCGGGTGTTGCTAGGTAACAGTTTTCTGTCGTGGGTCAGACTATAAACGTAAAACCGCTAAACTGGGACACATTTTATTTTATTATATTTTTTACAACTTTCAGCAAAATCTTAAATAACCAAACTCTTGATTGGACAGGTATCACAGGCCGCCATGGCAACACGTTTTCCACGTTGTCCACATCCTCTCCGGCGCTCGTGATGAAAAAAAAATAAGATTTGTTATTGTGTCCAGGGGTGAGGCTCTCCATCACCCCGGCCGCCCTTGGCCCGAGGTCGCCGCGGTCCTCTCCCGACGACGCTCAGACGCTCATTTTGATGTGTTTCGCGGAGGCGGCGGGTATTGCGCCCGGGGACGCCGCCGTCGCCGCCCGCTCTTGCCCCGGCCCCAGCCTCCTCCTCTGGGGCTGGGAAACAATCAAGCGCGGCCTCGTCCTGGAGCGGCGGTAAGAATAGCATTAAAAGTCTCCACTGGGGTCTCAAGAGCGGTGACACTGTTTTAAACAAAGCCGACGCCAGACTCTTTTTTTGAGCTTTTCACCATGGAATATTCTTGTTCTCTAATAAAAAAGAAAGAATGACTTTTATTCATCTCCGAGGGGAACGTCACAACATATTTACCTGGTCATGTACACTTTTTATATAGCACAATAACAGTGTAGAAGGATTTGTCCATTGTCCAGCTCCTCCGGGTCACAGGGCCAGCTCAGCTCCACAAAGCACTCCGTTTCAATTTGCGCGCGGATTTTTACCTAAATTTTTTTTTTTTAAAATTGGATTTCTCCGGCGCAGTTTTTTACGTCGTAGTTTGTTTGTTCCAGCGAGTGCCTGAAAGAACGAGTAAACGTTAGAAAACAGAGCTTAGCGTTAGATATTGAGACTCAAATGTAGCGGGCAGAAACGACATCGGTTAGCGCTGTCTGCAAACGCCACAACTCAAAGTTTTTATGCGAAATAAATGAGAGAGAATGTTTGTGTCGCGCCAGGCCGTGTGTGATTCTGAACGCTCAACTCCTGGATTTGCATAGCTTTTACATTTAGCATTTCCAACTTTTTCGGCGGAGATATATTTAGAGTATATTTTACGAGTTAATTGATTTTACAGTAAAGCGTCGCATCTCCGGAGTCAGCAAATGCGCACGCGGAGATTATGTGTAAATGTGCGATACGTCGCGGTGAATATTCATGAGGCAGAGGTGGTTCTTATCAGCGGCGAGCAGACGGCACCTCAGGACTTTTATTTCCATCCAATGTGGAGCACTTAGCTTCAGTTAGCCGCTAACGCGCTAACTCTGAGAGGGGCGGATTTGGCTGTGTGATTCTGCTAAAATGATGGAGCGTCATTGAATGAGTAGCATTATTCATCCTGTGGTAAAGGAAGTAGAAATAGAAGTAAAAGTACTAGTAGCAGTAGAATAGTCCGCGTAACCGTTTCCTTTTACTATTTTTCAAGTATGTGACCGGCTTTATGAAACGTAACTTTCTAAATGACGAAAATTAAAGTTCTTCAGACAAAAACACACAGATTTCACTTTTAGATGTCATTTTTGGACTGTTTGCGTGTTTCATGCGCGAGGATTTGACATGGCGACGGTCCTACGTTGTCATAGCAATAGCAGAATTCAAATCAGTCGTATTTTAGGCCCTTTTCACGATGGGTCCTTTTGGCTTCCATGTCCAACATCATGTCCAATCTTTTCTCATAAAAACAGAAACTTTTCTCATTCAAACTGAATTTATTTTACTCATAAAAACTGCAACTTTCAAAGCTTTTCATAATAAAAAACAAAACTTTTATCAACAAACAGAAACTTTCCTCATACAAACTGAATTTATTTCACTAATGAAATGTAAACTTTTGTCATAAAAAACTAAACTTTTGTCATAAAAACAAAACCACTCTCAATAAAAACAAAACTTTGTCATAAAAGACAAAACTTTGTCATAAAATTGAAACTTCTCTCATAAAAACTAAACTTTTCTCATAAAACTGAAATTATTTTTCATAAGAAAACAAGTTTCTCATAAAAAAAACTTTTGTCATGAAAATAAACTTTTCTCATAAACTGAAACTTTTCTCATAAAAAACTAAACTTTTCTCATAAAAAACTAAACTTTTCTCGTAAAAAAAACTTTTCTCATAAAAACAGGAAACTTTTCTCATTCAAACTGAATTTATTTTACTCATAAAAACTGCAACTTATCTCATAAAAAAACAACTTTTATCATACAAACGAAACTTTTCTCATACAAACTGAATTTATTTTACTGATGAAAACGTAAACTTTTGTCATAAAAAACAAAACTTTGTACATAAAAATTGAAACTTTCTCCATAAAACGAAACTTTTCTCATAAAACTGAAATTATTCTCGTAAGAAAACAAAGTTTCCAATTAAAAAAACTTTTCTCATGAAAAAAAACTTTTCTCATAAAAAACTAAACTTTTCTCATGAAAAACTAAACTTTTCTCATAAAAAACAAACTTTTCTCGTAAAACAAACTTTTCTCATAAAAAAACAAACTTTTTTCATAAAAAACAAAACTTTTCTCATAAAAACTGCAACTTTTCTAATAAAAACTAAACTTTTATCACAAACAGAAACAGAAACTTTTCTCATACAAACTGAATTTATTTCACTAATGAAAACGTAAACTTTTGTCATGAAAAACTAAACTTTTGTCATAAAAAACTAAACTTTTGTCAAAAAAACAAAACTTTGTCATAAAAAACAAAACTTTGTCATAAAATTGAACTTCTCTCATAAAACTAAACTTTTCTCATAAAACTGAATTATTCTCATAAGAAAACAAAGTTTCTCATTAAAAAAACTTTTCTCATGAAAGCAAACTTTCTCATAAAACTGAAACTGTTCTCATAAAAAACTAAACTTTTTCTCATATACTAAACTTTTCTCATAAAAAACAAAACTTTTCTCATAAAAACAAACTTTTCTCATAAAAAACAAACTTTTCTCATAAAAAACAAACTTTTCTCATTAAAAAAACTTTTCTCATAAAAACAAACTTTTCTCATAAAAAAGGGAAACTTTTCTCATAAAAACAAACTTTTCTCATAAAAAGGGAAACTTTTCTCATAAAAACAAACTTTTCTCATAAAAAACTAAACTTTTTTCATAAAAAACAAAACTTTTCTCATAAAAACTGCAACTTTTCTAATAAAAAACTAAACTTTTATCATATAAACAGAAACTTTTCTCATACAAACTGAATTTATTTCACTAATGAAAACGTAAACTTTTGTCATGAAAAACTAAACTTTTGTCATAAAAAAACTAAACTTTTGTCATAAAAACAAAACCACTCTCATAAAAAACAAAACTTTGTCATAAAATTGAAACTTCTCTCATAAAAACTAAACTTTTCTCATAAAACTGAAATTATTCTCATAAGAAAACAAAAGTTTCTCATAAAAAAAAACTTTTTTCATCAAAGTTTCTCATAAAAAAAAACTTTTTTCATGAAAGCAAACTTTTCTCATAAAACTGAAACTTTTCTCATAAAAAACTAAACTTTTCTCATAAAAAACTAAACTTTTCTTATAAAAAACTAAACTTTTCTCATAAAAACAAATTTTTCTCATAAAAAACAAAACTTTCCCCATAAAAAACAAACTTTTCTCATAAAAACAAACTTTTCTCATAAAAACGGCAACTTTTCTAATAAAAAACTAAACTTTTATCATACAAACAGAAACTTTTCTCATACAAACTGAATTTATTTCACTAATGAAAACTTAAACTTTTGTCATAAAAAACTAAACTTTTGTCATAAAAAACTAAACTTTTGTCATAAAAACAAAACCACTCTCATAAAAAACTAAACTTTGTCATAAAATTGAAACTTCTCTCATAAAAACTAAACTTTTCTCATAAAACTGAAATTATTCTCATAAGAAAACAAAAGTTTCTCATAAAAAAACTTTTTTCATGAAAGCAAACTTTTCTCATAAAACTGAAACTTTTCTCTTAAAAAACTAAACTTTTCTCATAAAAAAAAAACTAAACTTTTCTCATAAAAAACCTAAACTTTTCTCATAAAAACAAACTTTTCTCATAAAAAACAAAACTTTCCCCATAAAAAACAAACTTTTCTCATAAAAACAAACTTTTCTCATAAAAACTGCAACTTTTCTCATAAAAAGGGAAACTTTTCTCAAAAAACTAAACTTTTATCATACAAACAGAAACTTTTCTCATACAAACTGAATTTATTCTCACTAATGAAAACGTAAACTTTTCTCATAAAAAGGGAAACTTCTCATAAAAACAACCTTTTCTCATAAAAACCCATGTTTTTTGCAGGTGAACGCACGAGCTGCCGTAGCAACAGGAAGTGAGCAGAACTGCAGATTTGACGTTGGATAACACGTGAATGTTTTTTGGAAGATAAGAAGGTATTAAATATGGAGTGTTTACAGCTGTTTGTCACCGCGGAATGCACAGATTATACACCTCCTCTCTCTTCTCTCCTCTTCCTCTCTCACTCTTTCTCCTCTTCTCTCTCTTCCTCTCTCTTCTCTCCTCTTCCTCTCTCACTAATCTTTTACCCATCTCTTCTCTTCCTCTGACTAGTATTTTTCTTTGTTTCGTCATCATTCCTTTCTCCCTTTTCTCTCTCTTTATTTCTTTTTATTCCTTCTTCATTCCTCTTCTCGCTCTCTCTTTCTTTTATTTATTTATTTTTTCTTTCTTTCTTTCTTTTTATTCCTCCTTTATTTACCGTCTCTCTCCCCCTTTCTTTCTTTCTCTTTTTCTCTCCCTTCTCTCTCTCACGTCTTTCATTCTTTCTTTCCTTTCTTTTCGTATTCATTCTTTATTTCCTCTTCTCTTTCTTTCTCATTTCTTTCCTCTATCATTTTCTTTCTCATTCCCTCTCCCCCCTCCATCTCCTCCCTCTCCTCTCCTCCTCTCTCCTCCCTCCTCTCCTCCTCCCTCTCCTCCCTCTCTCCTCCCCTCTCTTCCCTCTCCCTCTCTCTCTCCTCCCCCCTCTCTCCCTCCCTCCTCCTCTCCTCCTCCTCTCCCTCCATCTCACCTCCTCCTCTTCCTCTCTCCTCCCTCCTCCTCTCTCCTCCTCCCCTCTCTCCCCTCTCTCTCCCTCCTCCCTCTCTCCTCTCCTCTCTCTCCTCCCTCTCTCTCCTCTCTCCCTCTCTCTCCTCCCTCCTCTCTCTCTCTCCTCTCCTCTCCTCCCTCCTCCCCTCCTCTCCGTCCTCCCTCCTCTCCTCTCCCTCTCCCTTCCTCTCTCTCCTCCTCTCCCTCTCTTCCTCCTCTCTCCTCTCTCCCTCCTCTCCCTCCTCTCTCCTCCCTCTCCTCTCCTCTCCTCTCTCCTCCTCCCTCCCTCCTCTCCTCTCTCCTCCTCCCTCCCTCCTCTCCTCCTCCTCCTCCCCTCTCTCCTCCTCTCCTCCTCCCCTCTCTCCGTCCCTCTCTCTCTCCTCCCTCTCCTCTCCTCCTCCTCCTCCTCTCTCCTCCCTCCTCCTCCTCCCTCTCTCCTCTCCTCCTCTCCTCCTCCCCTCTCTCCTCCCTCCCTCCCTCTCTCTCCTCTCCTCCCTCTCCACCTCTCTCCTTCCTCCCTCCTCTACCTCTCCTCCTCCCTCCCTCCTCTCCTCTCCGTCCCTTCCCTCTCCTCCTCCCCTCTCTCTCAAACAGAATGTTTTCTCAGTAAGATCTATGTCCCGGTGTGAGAACTCCATTTCAACCTTGTTTATGTTCACAGAGAGAAAAGAAGAGAGTGAAACAAACGAGAGGGAGTCAGAAAGATGAACTGTCAGACACGAGAATCAGAACTGTCAGACACAAGATGAACGAGATGAACTCAGACACAAGATGAACTGTCAGACACAAGATGAACTGTCAGACACGAGATGAACTCTCAGAAACTAGATGAACTCAGACACAAGATGAACTGTCAGACACAAGATGAACTGTCAGACACAAGATGAACTCAGACACAAGATGAACTGTTCAGACACAAGATGAACTGTCAGACACAAAATGAACTCAGACACGAGATGAACTCAGACACAAGATGAACTGTAAAACACAAGATGAACTGTCAGACACAAGACGAACTCAGACAGAAGATGAACTGTCAGACACAAGATGAACTCTCAGAAATGAGATGAACTGTCAGACACAAGATGAAACTGTCAGACACGAGATGAACTGTCAGACACAAGATGAACTGTCAGACACAAGATGAACTGTCAGACCACTGAACTGTCAGACACGAGATGAACTCTCAGAATCGAGATGAACTGTCTGACACAAGATGAACTGTCAGACACGAGATGAACTCTCAGAAACGAGATGAACTGTCAGACACAAGAGAACTCAGACACAGATGAACTGTCAGACACAAGATGAACTCTAAGATATGAGATGAACTCTCAGACACAAAATAAACTCTCAGACACCAAGATGAACTGTCAGATACAACGAAACCAGAAATACTGGTAGCGATACATCAAAAAGAGTGTTTTACTAGTATTTAATGACTAAAATGGGGAGAAATACTGTTGTTAAAATGTATATAAAATTTATATATCGTGAAATATCGAAGAAATACCATGTGAAACGTATCAAAATATCGCGCGTACAAAACATAAAAACCGTTTTTATTGCCAAAAAATACAAATACCTTGAAAACAGCTTCGTTTCTGTTCCAAGCTCGTCACAAATGTACATTCAGATGTTCAGGAGTGCGAAAGTCCAGCTGCTGTTTTCCGCTTCTTGTCGGAGCACAGAAGGTCAAGGACGGCAGATGTTCTGGTCAGGAATGTGGTACGGAAATGACAGATAATGTAACAGATAATGTGGAGCAGCAGCAGGAATGGAACATAACGGCACCAAGAACCAAGTCCCTATAATCCCCTAGTCCCTGTTTAGAGGAGCTACCCAGTCCTGCCTTCACACAGTCTGAAAGTGGGTCTGGAGAGGGTCTTGGTTCAGCCCTGGTTCAGCCCTGGTTCAGCCCTGGTTCAGCCCTGGTTCAGCCCTGGTTCAGCCTCAGCCCTGGTTCAGCCCTGGCCTGGTTCAGTCCTGGCCCTGGTTCAGTCCTGGTTCAGCCCTGGTTCAGTCCTGGTTTAGTCCTGGTTTAGTCCTGGTTCTAACGTCAGTTTAACCTCAGAGACACTGAAGTTTGATTGGAAGTTTGGTTTGATTTAATGGTAAAGTGTCTCTTTGACCTCCACCAGGGGGCGAGATGAAGCCTCGAGGCGGGGAAGAGGGAGAGATGGGGAGTGAAGGAATGAGAGGGGTAGAAGATGTGAGGGGGAGGAGAGGGTCAGAGCGAGGAGGAGGGGGAGGGAGAGGGGGGAGAGGGGAGAGGGAGAGATGGGGAGAGAGGAAGCGAGGGAGAGAGGGGGAGAGGGGGAGAGAGGAAGAGAGGGGTAGAGAGGGGAGAGAGGGGGAGAGAGAGAGGGGAGAGAGGGGAGAGAGGGGAGAGGGGGAGAGAGGGGGAGAGGGGAGAGGGGAGAGAGGGGAGGAGAGAGGGGAGAGGGGGAGAGGGGAGAGGGAGGGAGGAGAGGAGGGGGAGGAGAGGGAAGAGGAGGAGAGGGGAAGAGGAGAGGGGGAGGAAAAGATGAAAAGGAGAAGAAAGAGGAGAAAAAACAGAAGCAGAAACTCCTCTCTCTCCTTCTGTCACTGTCGTGGTGTGAACAGCGTGTGACGTCTGAACTGAAGCGTTTCTTCCTCTGCTCCTCCACTCCTCCTCCTCTCCTCTTCCCCTTCTCCCTCCTCCTCTTCTCTCTCTCTCTCTTCGTCCCTCATCCTCCTCCTCTCTCCTCTCCCCTCCCTCCTCCTCTCCTCTCCTCCTCTCACCTCTCTCTCCTCTCTCTCCTCTCTCCTCCCTCCCTCCCCTCCTCCTCCTCATCCTCCTCCCTCCTCTCCCTCCTCCTCTCCTCTCTCTCCTCCCTCCTCTCTCCTCTCACCCCTCCCTCCTCTCCTCTCTCTTCCTCTCTCCCTCCTCTCCTCCTCTCTCCTCTCCTCTCTCTCCTCCCTCCTCTCCTCTCTCCTCTCTCCTCTCTCCTCCTCTCTCCTCTCTCCTCTCTCCTCCCCTCCCTCCTCCCCTCTCCTTCCTCCCTCCTCCTCCCCTCTCTCCTCCCTCTCTCACCCCTCTCTCCTCCCCCTCCTCCTCCCCTCCCTCCTCCTCTCTCCACCCCTCTCTGCACCCCTCTCCTCCTCCCTCTCCCCTCCTCCCTCTCTCTCTCCTCTCTCTCTCTCTCCTCTCTTCCTCTCTCCTCTCTCCTTCTCTCCTCTCTCCTCCTCTCTCTATCTGTCAGGGCGGTTTTTATTTCGGAGCAGATTCATAAATCCTGCGTCGCTTCTGGAAGCCACAGGGAAAACACTAAAACTGGACCAAGTCCAAGACCAGAGCTTAGACCTGGTTTAGGACCTGGTTTAGACCTGGTTTTAGACCCAGTTTAGACCCGGTTTAGCCCTTGGTTTAGACCCCGGTTTAGACCCGGTTTAGCCCTGGTTTAGACCCTGGTTTAGACCCGGTTTAGACCCGGTTTAGCCCTGGTTTAGCCCTGGTTTAGACCCAGTTTAGCCCTGGGTTTAGCCCTGGTTTAGACCCTGGTTTAGCCCTGGTTTAGACCCGGTTTAGCCCTGTTTAGCCCTGGTTTAGGCCCTGGTTTAGCCCTGGTTTACCGGTTTAGCCCTGGTTTAGCCCTGGTTTAGCCCTTTTTAGACCGGTTTAGACCCGGTTTAGCCCTGGTTTAGACCCGGTTTAGCCCTGGTTTTAGCCCTGGTTTATGGTTTAGCCCTGGTTTAGAGTTTAGCCCTGGTTTAGACCGGTTTAGCCCGGTTTAGACCCGGTTTAGCCCTGGTTTAGAGACCTGGTTTAGCCCTGGTTTAGACCCGGTTTAGCCCTGGTTTAGCCCTGGTTTAGCCCTGGTTTAGACCGGTTTAGACCCGGTTTAGCCCTGGTTTAGACCCAGTTTAGCCCTGGTTTAGCCCTGGTTTAGACCCGGTTTAGACCCGGTTTAGCCCTGGTTTAGACCCGGTTTAAAAAAGGGTTTTTTAAGTCTGGTTATGGTCTCTGGACCTTTTCAGACTCGATTTGAAGAAACGATAAAACCTGGTCCTGAGGGAAACACTTCAGACACAAATGTGTTTTCGTTTGTTCGAGAAGACATTTAAATAAAGGACTGAACTAATAAAGAGCTCGTGTTCAGGTCTTTTGAGGCCGAAATCACAGTTTGGGAAAAGCAAATCCAGGAAAATGTGAAGATTCAAAACGTCAATTTAACCCAATCCACAGTCGAGACCATCAAACAGGAACCATCAAACCGACACTTGTTCAAGGACACCATGGAAACCAAAAAGCACTGCATGAAACAGGACTAAACCAGGGCTGAACCAGGTCTAAACACAGTCCAAACCAGGACTTAACCAGGTCTAAAAACCAGGACTAAACCAGGACCTTAACCAGGTCTAAACCAGGGTCTAAACAAAGCCTGAACCGAGGTCTAAACCAGAACTGGTTAACGTCTGGTGCGAGGGCGAGCGCTTGGCGACTGCAGCGCTGACAGTAAGAATAATACGTTTTGAGCTTTACAAGTTAACACACAGTTAAAGTCGTAGCAGCACGGACTGTGTTCGTCATGTTTTGTCATGAAATAAATGCCAAAACCGTTCGCTCAATACGTCCATTTTACATCAAAGAAATGCAAATATCACAAATAGATAAAAACGACAGAAGATTTGACCAAATTTATGCAGTTTTTTTTTCTTGTCTTTTTTTTTTTTTTATGTCTACGTGCCACTTTTTTCCTGTTTTGCTTGTTCTCTCTGTGTCATGTTTTGCTTTAAAAAAAATAAAATAAAAAATTTTTTTTTTTTTTTTTTTTTTTTACTAAACTATAAATTGGAAACATTTTGAGTTGTAGTGCCTTAAATGTCATTATTTTTATTTTTTTTTTCTCTCTGGTCGTGTTCTGTTTTCGTTTCGTTTAAAAAAAATTCTATTAAAAAAAAAAAAACTAAAACAAACCAAAAACACATAAAAATAACGAAAAAAAAAAATAAAAAAAAAAGTCAGATTTTTGGAGTGGGACAGCAACAAAATTAATAGAAAGTATGTTATTTTGCAGGTTTTATGAATATATATCACATTCATTTTAATATTTTCTGCGATTTGAATGATTTATATGTTTTTTTCTAAGGTTTTGGCCGGTCTTTGAGCTCGTTTCACACATTTTTACCGCTGAATTTCACACAATCGCGTGTTCTTTTTCCTTCTGCACACGTCCCTGAACAGAACGAGGTTCACAGTACTAATATTTGAAGTAGAATACAGCAGACGTGTTTGTGTGCTTTCGCTCTCAATAAAAGTATTTCCTCGTATAAACAAACGTCCGCCGCTCCAAACGCAGTCCAGGAGCGCGAACGTGATAAAGTTCTGAGAAACGTCCGCGTCCGATGAGGAAAAACAGAACGTCTTATTCACAAGCGGCGAAGTAAAAGCAGACGCGGAAAATCCATTTGCAGCACGTTTAGAGGTTTAAAAATGCTCTTTAATTCAAATATTATCACTTATTTTCTCACTCTCTGGTCTTGTCGTGTTCGTTTGTGTTGTTTTGTGTTTTAAAATGTTTCAAAATGTAGAAAATAAGTACTTTAAGAGTGAAGTATTTTCACTGGGATGTTTAAAAATGTGGTCATTTTGCATACATTTTTCTAGTGAATTTTAAAAGTATATTTTAGTTTGCTCAAATCCAAGACTTGAAAGAATGTGACCATAAACGTGCTAAAAATAACCCCTCAAATATGAAAAGTACTTTTTCATAGTACTTTTTTTCATTTCATATACTTTTTCAGTCCAGTGTATGTAAGACTATGATAAATATTTACCTCAGGTTTATGTATTATTATCATCATTATTATTTGTTATTATTATTATTATTATTATTATTATTATTATTATTAATATTATTATTATTATTATTATTATTATTATTATTATTATCATCATTATTATTATATTTATTATTATTATTATAATTGTTGTTGTTGTTGTTGTTGTTGTTGTTATTATTATCATTATCATCATTGTTATTATTCTTATTTAATTTTATTATTCTTATCTTCTTCTTCTTCTTATTATTGAATAGACCATGTCCCAGAGAAATCTTTGGACTTCAGCTGAATAAACGACATAATAAGAGCTCTTCAGGAGCAGGTCGAACTGTGTTGATGTTTTCCAGGTGAAAGCTCATGTTTTGACTGAACAAACTGACCTTTGACCTGTTGTGTGTGTTTTAAATGAACCTTGAACCACTTTAAACACAAACGACAATGATAAATGCAGAGTGTTTATTGTTGCTCACGGGAACATTTGGAAACATGGCAACGGTGAAAAGGTCCATCACAAGACGTTTCTCTTGAGTGTTCAGGACGACGTCATGATGCGATGTTCATCTCAGGACGAGTCGTTCTTCTGACACTTCACATTATGTTCATCTGAAATGTGAAGGCCGAAGATACAGCACCAGAGCACCAGGACTAAACCCAGGACTAAAACCATGACTAAAACCAGGATAAACCAGCGTCTAAACCAGACACTAAACCAGGTCAAACCAGACTAAACAGGACTAAACCAGGACCAAACCAGGTCCAAACCAGGACTAAACCAGGACTAAACCAGGACTAAACCAGGTCCAAAACCAGGACTAAACCAGGAACTAAACCAGGACTAAACCAGGAACTAAACCAGGTCCAAACAGGACTAAACCAGGACTAAACCAGTATAACCAGGACTAAACCATGGTCGCAAACCCAGTATAAACCAGGAACTAAACCAGTTCCAACCAGGTCCAACCAGGACAAAACCAGGACTAAACAGGACTAAACCAGGTCCAAACCCAGGTCTAAACAGACTAAACCAGACTAAACCAGCGACTAAACCAGGTATAACCAAGACTAACCAGGTCCAAACCAGGTATAAAACCAGCGTATAAACCAAGGTAAAACCAGGTCTAAACCAGACTAAAACCAGGACTAAACCAGGTCTAAACCAGGTCTAAACAGGACTAACCCATGGGATAAACCAGGACTAAACAGTATAAACCAGGACTAAACCAGGTCCAAACCAGTGTATAAACCAGGTATTAACAACCAGTATTAAAACCAGGCTAAACCAGGACTAACAGGACTAAACCAGGACTAATAAACCAGGACTAAACCAGGTATAAACCAGTATAAACCAGTTTATAAAACCAGGTCTAAACCAGACTAAACCAGGACTTAAAACCAGGTATAAACCAGGTATAAACCAGGTCTAAACCAGTATAAACCAGGTATAAACCAGGTATTAAACCAGGTCTTTAAAACCAGGATCTAAACCAGGACTAAACCATGGACTAAACCAGGTATAAAACCAAGGTATAAACCAGGATCTAAACCAGGACTAAAACCAGGACTAAACCAGGTATACAACCAGGTCTAAACCAGGTATAAACCAGGACTAAACCAGGTATAAACCAGGTTCTAAACCAGGTATAAACCAGGTATAAACCAGGTATAAACCAGTGTCTATAACCAAGGCAAACCAGACTAACCAGTATAAAACAGACTTAAACCAGGACTAAACCAGGACGTAACCAGGTATAAACCAGAGTCTAACCAAGGTATAAACCAGGTATTTAAACCAAGTATAAACCAGGTCCATAAACCAGGACTAACGGACTAAACCAAGGACTAAACCGGTCTAACCAGGACTAAACCAGGACTAAACCAGGTATAAACCAGGACTAAACCAGAAAGTCCAAACCAGGTCCAAAACCAGGGACTAAACCAGGGACTAAACCAGTGACTTAAACCAGGACTAACCGGTCCAAACCAGGTCCAAACCAGACTAAACCAGGGACTAACAGGTCCAAACCGGTTCTAAACCAGGTCTAACCAGGTCTAAACTAGACTTAAACCAGGTCTAAAACCAGGTCCACACCAGGACTAAACCAGGACTACAACCAGGTCCAACCAGGTCTAAAACCAGGCACTAAACCAGGAGACTAAACCAGGACTAAACCAGGCCAAACAGGGACCTAAACCAGGTCTAAACCAGGACACTAAACCCAGACCATAAACCAGGTCCAAAACCAGACCTAAACCGAGGACTAAAACCCAGGTATAAACCAGGACTAAACCAGACAAGCACCAGGACTAAACCAGGACTAAACCATGTTCCAAACCAGGATTCTAACCAGGACTAAACCAGGACTACAACCAGGTCTAAACCAGACTAAAACCAGGGACTCTTAAACCAGGTCCAAACCAGGTCTGAAACAGGACTAAACCAGGACTAAGACAGGCCTAACCCAGGTATAAAACAGGTCTAACCAGGTCTAAAACAGGCCTAAACAGGTCCAAACCGGGTCTGAAACAGGACTAAACCAGGACTAAACCAGGCCTAACCCAGGTATAAAACAGGTCTAACCAGGTCTAAACCAGGTCTAAAACCAGGTTATAAAACCAGGATAAACCAGGTTAACAGTAACCAGGACTAAACAGGACTACTAAACCAGGACTAAGACCAGGTATAAACCAGGGTATAAAACCAGGACTAAACCAGGACTAAACCAGCTAAACCAGGTCCTAAAACCAACGTCTAAGCATAGGTCTAAAACAAGGTCTAAACCAGGACTAAAACCAGGTCCAAACAGATCTAAGACAGATCTAAAACCAGTTCCTAAAACCAGTGACTAAACCAGGACTAAAACAGGACTAAAATAGGGCAAAACCAGGACTAAACCAGGTCTAAACCAGGCACTAAACCAGGACTAAACCAGGACTAAAGTATAAACCAGGACTAAATCAGTGTAAGACCGGATCTAAACCAAGGGACTAAACAGTTCTAAACCAGTGATAAACCAGGGATCAAAACTAGCTTCAAACAGGCATGAACCAGGTCTAAAACAGGACTAAACCAGGACTAAACCAGGTATAAACCAGGCAGCGTACCAGGTCTATACAGTAAACCAGGACTCCTTAAACCAGTACGTACTAAACAGGGCTACCGACAATAGCTCTAAACCAGGACTAAACCAGGTCAAACCAGGTCTTAAACTAGGTCTGAACCAGGGACTAAACCAGGTCTAAACCAGGTCTAAACCAGGTCTAAACTAGGACATAAAACATGACTGGATCAGGACTGGACCAATAATGACCTGGACCGGATCAGGACTGGACCAGAGACTGGACCAGGTCTAAACCAGGTCTAAACTAGGTCTGAACCAGGACTAAACCAGGTCTAAACCAGGACTAAACCAGGATAAACCAGGACTAAAGCATGACTGGATCAGGACTGGATCAGGACTGGACCAGGATGGACCAGGACCCACTTATCGGAGGACATTTAAGGACTTGAACTGTCTTTGTTTTTACAAACTGGCAGCGTCTCAAACCCGTCTCGTGGTTTGGTTAATGACTTCTTCAGATTTGCCAAAAGGAAACGACGGCCAAAACAGATAATGGAAATATCCCTCCCGTCTTCTGTCCAAACATGTTCCACTGAGAGAGCGTGAACTTCAGAGTGTCTGCTGTCCAAACATGTTCCACTGAGGAGAACGTGAACTTCAGAGTGTCTTCTGTCCAAACATGTTCCCACTGAGAGAACGTGAACTTCAGAGTGTCTTCTGTCCAAACATGTTCCACTGAGAGAACGTGAACTTCAGTGTCTTCTGCACAAACATGTTCCACTGAGAGAGCGTGAACTTCAGTGTCTTCTGTCCAAACATGTTCCACTGAGGAAACGTGAACTTCAGAGTGTCTTCTGTCCAAACATGTTCCACTGAGAGAGCGTGAACTTCAGAGTGTCTTCTGTCCAAACATGTTCCACTGAGGAAGAGCGTGAACTTCAGAGTGTCTTCTGTCCAACATGTTCCACTGAGAGAACGTGAACTTCAGTGTCTTCTGTCCAAACATGTTCCACTGAGAGAACGTGAACTTCAGAGTGTCTTCTGTCCAAACATGTTCCACTGAGAGAGCGTGGAACTTCAGAGTGTCTTCTGTCCAAACATGTTCCACTGAGAGAGCGTGAACTTCAGAGTGTCGTCTGACCAACATGTTCCACTGAGAGAACATGAACTTCAGTGTCTTCTGTCCAAACATGTTTCCACTGAAGAGAGCGTGAACTTCAGAGTGTCGTCTGACCAAACATGTTCCACTGAGAGAACATGAACTTCAGTGTCTTCTGTCCAAACATGTTCACTGAAGAGAGCGTGAACTTTCAGTGTTTCTGTCCAAACATGTTCCACTGAGAGAGCGTGAACTTCAGTGTCTTCTGTCCAACATGTTCCACTGAGAGAACGTGAACTTCAGAGTGTCTTCTGTCCAAACATGTTCCACTGAGAGAACATGAACTTCAGTGTCTTCTGTCCAAACATGTTCCACTGAGAGAGCAGTGAACTTCAGAGTGTCTTCTGCACAAACATGTTCCACTGAGAGAGCGTGAACTTCCGAGCGTCTTCTGCACAAACATGTTCCACTGAGAGAACGTGAACTTCAGTGTCTTCTGTCCAAACATGTTCCACTGAGAGAGCGTGAATTCCGAGCGTCGTCTGCACAACATGTTTCATTTGGAGAGCATGAACTTCAGGGCATTGGACAGTTTGTTTGAGTTCAAATGTAAGCTCTCAAGTGTTTGGAATAACGGCGGCCATTTGTTTTGAAATACCACGCCAAAAGCACGTGAAAGGCCATTATCAACGCAACGTCGACTTTTCAGAGCTTTTAACCTTCTTACAGTGCGGTGGTCCCTCGTTTATGTGCCTGTAAGTATGTAAGGTCTAGACATGTGCCTGAGATATGCAGATCTAAGTTAAACTCACATGTGCTGCTGTCAGTCAGACTTGAACGGAGCTAGAGGTTATGACCTTATGGGGAAGTCTGGTGTGGACCGGAATGAGATAAAAACCCAGAGACACACGTGAACGGGCGTCTCTCTCCTTGGGTTGCATCAATTCTATTCTTGTTCCCTCTCTTCTGTTCCTGCATTTCCTATACCTTTGGTACCAATCCAATAAACTTGATTCCTCTATATCTGTACTAGTTTTATTATCGCCTCAGATTACAACCCACCTACAGTGCCCAAAGGGTCTTTGGATGGACTCCTGCCGTCTTTAGCTAGCGAACAGACTCTATCCTGCCCCTCAGATGAGCGAGCGAACGGGGCGACTGAGTGATCATCTGAGATCTCGTGAGTCTCTGGTGGTGAGTCATCCTGGTGAGGTCATCCTGGTGGTGAGTGAGCCTGTGTGAGTCATCCTGGTGAGTGAGTCATCCTGGTGACTGAGTCATCCTGGTGAGTCATCCTGGTGAGTGAGTCATCCTGTGAGTCATCCTGGTGATGAGTGGAGCCTGTGGTGAGTCATCCTGGTGAGTGAGTCATCCGGTCTGAGTGAGTCATCCTGGTGAGTCATCCTGGTGAGTGAGTGAGCCTGCGTGAGTGAGTCATCCTGGTGAATGAGTCATCCTGTGAGTGAGTGAGCCTGGTGAGTGAGTTTCATCCTGGTGTGAGTGAGGAGTCATCCTGGTGAGTGATTGAGTCATCCTGGTGAGGTGAGTGAGTCATCCTGGGTGAGTGAGTCATCCTGGTGAGTGAGTCATCCTGGTGAGTGGTGAGTCATCCTGGTGAGTGATCATCCAGGTGAGTGAGGTGAGTCATGCTGGGTGAGTGATCATCCTGGTGAGTAGAGTCATCCTTGGTGAGTGAGTCATCCTGGTGAGTGAGTGAGTCCTGGTGAGTGAGTGAATCATCCTGGTGAGTGAGTCATCCTGGTGAGTGAGTCATCCTGGTGAGTGAGTGAGCCCTGGTGAGTGAGTGAGTCATCCTGAGTGAGTCATCCTGGTGAGTGAGTCATCCTGGTGAGTGAGTGACCTGGTGAGTGGAGTCATCCTGGTGATGAGTGAGCTGTAGTGAGTCATCCTGGTGAGTGAGTAGTATCCTGTGAGTGAGTCATCCTGGTTGAGTGAGTGAGTCATCCTGGTGAGTGAGGAGGAGTCATCCTGGTGACGAGTGAGTGAGTCATCCTGGTGGAGTGAGTCATCCTGGTGACGAGTGTGAGTGAGTCATCCTGGTGAGTGAGTCATCCTGCGTGAGGTGACGTGGAGTCAATCCTGGTGACGTGAGATCATCCTGGTGAGTGAGTCATCCTGGTGAGTGAGTCATCCCGGTGAGTGAGTCATCCCGGTGAGTGAGTCATCCTGGTGAGTGAGTGAGTCATCCTGGTGAGTGAGTGAGTCATCCTGGTGAGTGTCTAAAAGTCTAAAATCACATTTATTTTTCATGTATTTTTTTCTAGAAAACAAAGATATTAGAATTCCATCATGAGTGAATGAATCTTGAATCTTTACTGTGAATTTTGCCTTTGAAATTGAATTTAAAGGTGAATTTTTCCATTTTCCTTTTTTTTTTCTTCTTTTTTTTGAAAATATTTTTAAACTGCAAAAAAGCTAAAATGGGT
Organism: Chaenogobius annularis; assembly: GCA_015082035.1. Lineage (NCBI taxonomy): Eukaryota > Metazoa > Chordata > Actinopteri > Gobiiformes > Gobiidae > Chaenogobius > Chaenogobius annularis. The sequence continues at coordinate 476,172 of BJKM01000693.1, read as the reverse complement.
AAACGTTTTGAAATGTAAAAAAAAAGCTACACATTTGACTGCAGTTAAAACGCTAAATTCTTCTCATTCTCAGAGGAAAAGCGGCTAATAAACGTCTAAAAAACATTCACAAAAGCGGCTTGTGCTGGGATCATTCCGAAGACAAAAAGTCAGTGTCTTTTTGCCGTCCACAGCCCAAAAAACGGATCGTGTTTGACCGTTGCCTTTGACATGCTAAACATGACGTTAGCTTCTCCGCGCAGACTTCCATCGGCGGCTTCCGTCGCATTTGAATTCTCCATTTCTCTGAAGCGCTCCGTTACGGCCTGAATAAAACATGTCATCACATTTCATCTAATAAAGACATCAGCGACCAATAAGAGCCAGTTAATCATTCAGGAAGGTGAAAAACATTTAGAGGGAGACGCACAAAGTTCACAAAAAGTGGGCCGTTTACAGGCTTTTTGGGGTAAAGAAGAAGATTAAAGTATTATTATGCTTTTGTCTGTTATATATTTACAATCTATGAGTCATTATTCTGTATATTTGGCATTTTAAATAGCTTTTTTATTATTATTCTTTATTCTTTATTGCACTATAATGTGTCCTTACTGAGTGGGCTTGCATCTCCACAAACGTGACTCGTACGTGGCTTGTTTTTATGATAATCTTGTTTAGTTACGGCACAAAACGTTTGTGTCTATGTCCATGGAGAATGTTCTGATGAACGGATTTGACTTTCTGTTTCCGTGGAGTTATACAGGCGACGTTCCACCAGCAGAAAGTTACACACTGTTACTTTAAAGTCCACGTGAAGGTTCTGCTGTTCTTCTCATTCTGACTTCGTTTGGCGGTGTAGAACCTGTTTATCACGGTTTTACTTCCGTTAAGTTGCAGTTTGTGGAGACATTTTGAACGTTTACAATGACAGGAAGTGGAGCTGGAATCCCTCTGTGATGTCATCAGCGTGCGACACAGAGACAGTTGACACTTGACTGACACACTTTTCTCACAGTTTGAACCGTCGTTGGACTAAGTAAAGGTGTTCTATGGGGTTATTGCGTGTCAGATCATTGCTGGCTCTTGTTTACAGTCTGGTTGCTAGGTAACCGCTGTGGAACGACCTCTGCTTACGTCATATTTGTGCTCACGTCCGACCAGGAAGTACGATTATAAAACAGCGTACAAACGGGGCAAAATGTCAAATCTGAAATGCATTTGTGTTCGGTGCGTTTATTCAGTCGGATGCCCTCCCACGGCGCCGATCCGTTTGTCGTCTTCGGCCCACTTCACTCCGGACAATGATGGATCGAATTTGGAATGCGATCGAGAGCCCCTTGACTGGAAAAACACGACGTTTGCGCAACAGTAAATGTTTCTCCTGCATCGACGCCATCTGTTTGTAATACACTGACTCAACGGAGAAGCTCGGGTCGTTCTCGCTTTGTAGACTCTTGGGAACGCTCGTGGGGAGAAGGTCCAGACAAGAGCGTTTGGCTTCAGAAGAGACCAAAAATACACATTATTCAGACTTAAGAATGTTAAAATGCTGGTCACTGGGGTTACGATAATGGGGATGGAATGGTTCATAAAACGGCCCTGGTGTCCGCCTCAGACCGAGTCCTGACGGGAGCTGAGGACCTGGTGTCGCCTCAGACCGGAGCCTGACGGAGCTTGAGGACCTGGTTCGCTCAGACCGAGTCCTGACGGGAGCTGAGGACCTGGTGTCGCCTCAGACCGAGTCCTGACGGGAGCTGAGGACGCTGGTGTCGCCTCAGACGATCCTGACGGGAGCTGAGCCTGGTGTCGCCTCAGACCGAGTCCTGACGGAGCTGAGACCTGGTGTCGCCTCAGACCGGTCCTGGGAGCTGAACCCTGGTGTCGCCTCAGACCGAGTCCTGACGGGAGCTGAGGCCTGCTGTCGCCTCAGACCGAGTCCTGACGGAGCTGAGGACCTGGTGTCGCCTCAGACCGAGTCCTGACGGGAGCTGAGGACCTGGTTCGCCTCAGACCGAGTCCTGGTGGGAGCTGAGGACCTGGTGTCGCCTCAGACCGAGTCCTGGTGGGAGCTGAGGACCTGGTGTCGCCTCAGACCGAGTCCTGACGGGGCTGAGAACCTGGTGTCGCCTCAGACCGAGTCCTGGTGGGAGCTGAGGACCTGGTGTCGCCTCAGACCGATCCTGACGGGAGCTGAGGACCTGGTGTCGCCTCAGACCGAGTCCTGACGGGAGCTAGGACCTGGTGTCGCCTCAGACCGAGTCCTGGTGGAGCTGAGGACTGTGTGCCTCAGACCGAGTCCTGGTGGGAGCTGAGGACCTGGGTGTCGCCTCAGACCGAGCCTGGTGGGAGCGTGAGGACCTGGTGTCGCCTCAGACGAGTCCTGAGGGGAGCTGGACCTGGTGTCGCCTCAGACCGAGTCCTGACGGGAGCTGAGACCTGTGTCGCCTCAGACCGAGTCCTGACGGGAGCTGAGACCTGGTGCGCCTCAGACCGAGTCCCTGGTGGAGCTGAGGACCTGGTGTCGCTCAGACCGAGTCCTGGTGGGAAGCTGAGGACCTGGTGTTCGCCTCAGACCGAGTCCTGACGGGAGCTGAAGGACCTGGTGTCGCCTCAGACAACGAGTCCCTGGTGGGAGCTGAGGACCTGGGTGTCCGCCTCAGACCGAGTCCTGACGGGAGCTGGAGGACCTGGTGTCGCCTCAGACCGAGTCCTGACGGGAGCTGAGGACCTGGTGTCGCCTCAGACCGAGTCCTGGTGGGAGCTGAGACCTGGTGTCGCCTCAGACCGAGTCCTGGTGGAGCTTGAGGACCTGTGTGCGCCTCAGACCGAGTCCTGACGGGAGCTGAGGAACTGCTGTGTCGCCTCAGACCGAGTCCTGACAGCAACCTGAGACCTGGTGTCTGCCAACCGAGTCCTGTCGGGGGCTGAGGACCTGGTGTCGCCTCAGACCGAGTCCTGGTGGGAGCTGAGGACCTGGTGTGCCTTTTGGCCTTCAAAAATGTTAAACATTTGATCATTTTAAATTCAAATTTGGACTAAAATGGGACTTTTCAAACACATTTTACCACCTCAGACACAAAATGTGTGTTTTGGACCTGAGAGGTTTTTAAGTTATGAAGTAAATATATTTTCTACTTTAGAATGTTCCTTTCTGTGCATTCAAAGTGGACATAAAATACAGGGGAATTTTTATAGTATATATTTTTTTAACCTCTTTTAGAATTACAAATGCCAAAATATCTCATATTTGACTAACTATTATTATTTCTGCTCAAAAGGCCCTGTTTGGTAGACTGACCCAACCGGGCCCCAACCGGGCCCCAACCGGGCCCCAACCGGGCAAGTAGAAGAAGAAGAAGAAGAAGAAGAAGCTTTACAGTGAGTGTAAAGCAGACAAGTCACGTTCTCGATCACGTTCTTGTTCTCGAGCTGTAGAAAAGGAGAGAAGCTTTGAAGCCTGGAAACGTCACAAACCCAAGTGTTTGAGGAATGAGAGCGCCGGTCCCGTCCTCGCCGTGGTTCTGGACCCGACCGTGACTTTTGGGGTGATGTACGACCCGGCTGTCACTCGAGCTGTGTGTGGGTGGAGCTCGCCGGAGTCGCAGCAGTACGGATGATGTCATGGAACTGTGTGTTTTACCAACCGCAGAGCGAGCGCTGAGCGGCGAGCGCTGAGCGCTGAGCGGCGAGCGCTGAGCGCTGAGCGGCGAGCGCTGAGCGGCGAGCGCTGAGCGCTGAGCGGCGAGCGCTGAGCGGCGAGCGAAGAAATAAAACTGCTCAGTCATTTCCGACATGAAGCTTCTGATTTACTGACTAAATGTTACTCCAGTAAAAGTATGAAAACAATTTCTTCAAAAGAGATTATGAATAAAGTGTACTTCTTACAAGTGGCCACCAGGTTATGGTCATTTGGGCCGGTTCAGCAGGAGGTTCAGCAGGACGCCCTGTGGCCCAAGGGCCACATTTGGCCCAAGGGCCACATTTGGCCCAGACTCAGGTGAATCGTGCTCCTCTCACACGTTTTACACCTGATGATTTATGATGTCATTTCACACGTTCACTCACTCAATAAACCACTGACGTCACATGACGTCATGAAACGTGAGCAGGACCTTTAGATTTGAAATGACAAGGTGAAAAAACAACCTCCTTTTACCGATTGTCTCCTCCCCTCCTCTTCCCCTCTCTCCCTCTCTCTCCTCCACTCCCTCCCTTCCTCCCTCTCCTCCTCCTCCTATCCCTCCTCTTCCTCCTCTTCTCCTCTCCTCCTCCCCCCTCTCCTCTCTCTCCCTCTCTCTCCTCTCTCTCCTCTCTCCTCTTCCTCCCCTCCCTCCTCCTCCCCTCTCCTCTTCCTCTCTCCTCCTCTCTCTCTCCTCCCTCCTCCTCCTCTCCTCTCCCTCCCTCCCTCCTCCTCTCTCTCTCCCCTCCTCTCTCCTCCTCTCCTCCTCTCCTCTCTCTCCTCTCCTCTCTCCTCCTCCTCCCCTCCTCCTCTCTCTCCTCTCCTCTCTCTCCTCTCTCTCTCCTCCCCCTCCTCCTCCCTCCTCCCCCTCCCTCTCTCCCTCCTCTCTCCTCTCCTCCCCTCCTCCTCCCCTCCCTCCCTCCCCCTCCTCTCTCCTCTCTCTCTCTCCTCTCTCCTCCTCCCCTCCTCCCTCCTCCTCCCTCTCCTCCCCTCCTCTCTCTCCTCCTCCTCCCCTCCTCCTCCTCTCCCTCCCCCCTCCTCTCTCTCCTCTCCTCTCTCCCTCTCCCTCCTCTCTCTCCCTCTCCTCTCTCTCCTCCTCTCTCTCTCCTCCTCCCTCCTCCTCCCCTCCCTCCCTCTCCCTCCCTCCCTCCTCTCTCTCCTCTCTCTCCTCCTCTCCTCTCTCTCTCTCTCCTCTCTCTCTCCCTCCTCTCCCTCTCTCTCCTCTCTCCTCCTCCCCTCCCCTCCTCTCCTCCCCCTCCTCTCTCTCCCTCCTCCCCTCCTCTCTCTCCCTCCTCTCTCTCCTCCTCTCTCTCTCTCCTCCTCCTCCTCCCTCCCCTCCTCTCCTCTCTCCTCTTCCTTCTGTCTTCTCTCAGACGCGCGGAGGCTGCAGCGTGAGCGGAGCTGGCGACACAAGCTCGTATTCACCGACGCACAGACACGCGGGCACAGACACACGCACACACGCGCGCGCGCACAGAGGCGAGAGCGAGCGGAACACGAGCTGAGGAGGCGTCTGCCGTGCACCGTCGACTCATCTCGGGCGTGAAAAGCTGACCCCGCGTCCCGCTTTTACGCACGGATTTTACCGTCACCGCCGCGAGACATGCGCCGCCTTCCGATCGTGTCGCGTGGGAACCTTCTTCACTGAGCGCAAAGTGACTCGGATCATCGCGGCAAATCTCACGGTAAGACCCCTCTTCTGACACCGCGCACCTTTCCCTTCCCTTTCGTTCCGCGGTTGTCCGTTGTGGTTGTCCGCTTTGGGGGCGAAAACGTGCCAAAAATCGCGCTGTGTTTTACGCGCAACGTGACTGGAAAAGTTTGAAGCGAGCGACACGTCTCGGGCTGTACCGGGGGCATAACGGGGTCCTTTGAGCGCGCGGGCGGACCGGTTTTCTGGGCGAATGAATGCGCGTATTCTTAATCAAAGTTCGCGCGGTGCAAAGTGGATGGGACCTGAAAAGCGCCCACAGTTTTGGGAAGCGGAAAAACGCGTGCGGATGAGAGGGGAAGCAGCACGTACGCGCCGGCTGTGTGTGTGTGTGTGTGTGTGTGTGTGTGTGTGTGTGTGAGTCGTTTCTTGGACATTGTTGCGTGGAGGTTGCATTCATCAAAACAAAAGGGGCCTCGGCCGGTGGGGGACGGGACCGGGACCGACACACGGGACGAGACACGGACTTTATGCACGTTTATCATGCAGATCTGACTTTTCGCCGTGTTTGAATGTTTCAATTGGCTGTGGAGTTGTGTTTCAGACTAATCCATGTTTAATCTGCTCCAAACTCATTCTGATCGTTTGTGTAAATAAAACCCATTGACTTCCTGTTCAAAATACTTGCAGCAGGTTTTTATGTACAAAAAGGCTGTGTGACATTTTTTTAACCCCATATATACTGATTTATTTGTATTTTATTTTTTTATTGTAATGATCACATGTTCAGGGCAGTGGGCGGGGATAGGGGGAAGGTGAAAACAGAAATGTCCCGAGTTGTGTCGTCGCGATACTAACATTTCAAAACACTTAATGAGTGTTTAACGATTCTCGACGCCACTTTCGATATCACACTGAGTAACAAGTATCAAAGGTCAAGTTTGATACAACAGACACAAAATACCAGTACAATCTTTATTAAACATTGTGACTTTCTATTATATTCAGGATTATTCTAAAGCTGTTCAGGAAAAGTCAGATTTTGTCCTGTTAAAGGAGGTTTTCTTAGTATTGATACTTGCTCTAATGAGTATCTATCAAGCAACTTTTGTGCCAGTTTTAGTATGAATTATCGATACTTGGACCGTCCTGTAGTTCTGAACACTCAAGCTTCAAATGTATTTTTCATCTTTTATTATTATTTTTAATAATGTTTTTATTTATTTATAATTTTTGTATACATGTGTATTATTATTTATTTTATTTTATTTATCTCAATCAATCAAGATTTATTTGCATTGTGCCTTTACAACTACCACAAGGTGTTTCACATATAAGACAACAAAAACAATAGAAAAAACAAACAAATATAAAATACAGAATAACAAAAAATACAATGAATAAATATCAAAAGTCCTTCTAAATAAATACTTCTTTAGCATTTAGGGACTCAAAGGAAAGTAGTTCTGTTACAGCCCACGGTCCTGGGCGTAGTGAGTCTTATTTTATTTATTTTTTATGATTTTTTTTTAAAAAATTTGATTTATTTTGTATTTTATTTATTTCATTTTATTTATTTCATATTTATTTATTTATTTATATATATATATATTTTAAAAAATGTATAATTATTATATATATATATATATATATATATATATAGATTTTTCAAAATTTATTTTTAAATTTAATTTGATTTGAAAAAAGAACAAACACAAAACACTGAACAGCAAATATGAAAATAAAATAAACCAAATCACGGCACATTTAAATGAAAGTAAAGGTCCCTCTTGGTCCGAAGTCTCTCACATTTGTCCATTACCAAATGAAAGCCCGTCATTCTTTCCGTTTGTCTGGCGTTTGTTGCCGTGCCGATCCCAGTCCGTGGTCATTAGTGAGGTTTGTGTTGGCTCCGCTTTTATGACAGCGCGTTCTAATGTGGTTAAAAGCTCATAAAAGCCTATTTTGCATTGAAACTGCTTTCACGACAACAGCCGCTCGCACCGCACACCACACCTGCGCCCTCTGCTGGCAACTGCTGCTGGTGTTTACGTCGTTTGCTCAGATTGCGCTTTTGTTTGTAGATTTTTGTAAGTTTAATGTGTTATTCTGCGTGACATGGAGCCTATTTTCAACTTTTATTCAATTTAATACTCTGAATAAGTGCTTTATAAACACTGTAAGTATTAACAAAATACCAGTGACCACTGCGTTAGCCTCTGATATGTCGTCCCTAAACTTAAAGTGTTATCGTTTTCACATATTTACAAAAACTATGTAATATACAACATGAAACATCAGGGAAAAGGTGTTCAAAAATGCATAAAAACAGGACTGATAAAATAACTTCACTGTTTTGTCCGCTCAGTTTACTGATGTCGACAGTCTTTTTGTTTTTGCCAGTGAAAAATGCGTTTGGGCTGCAACTATTAATCAGAAAAATCGTTTAATCGACTGCTACAATCACCAGAAATCGTATTTGAACGATCGTTATTTGGATTATACACAGTTAAAAAGACCTTTTTAGAACAAAGAGTGGTATTTTTACATCGAAACGTCCAAAAAGAATTGATCAGTTTCTCATTTTCATCAGTAAAACACTTTTTCACTCGATTTCAACCTTTATTTGGTGAAAGGTTTATTTTAAAAGTCATTGTGCAGTAGAACTAATCACTCAGTTTGATATTCATCCACACAACAGAAGCCAGAACAGTTTTACAAGATGATTTATTTATTTTATTTTAATATTATTATTATTTATTTTTTTTAATATATTTTTGTATCAATTTTTTTCATTTTTTATTTTGTCTTATTTTTGATTAAAAAAAATATTTAATTGAATCTTATTTTTAATCTTATTTTATCTTACTTTTTAATCTTTTTCTTGTTTTATCTTTTTTTTTTAAAAATCTTACTTCATCTTATCTTATTTTTGTCTTATTTTTGTGTCATTTCATTCATAACTTATAGTAAAAAACATTGTTAGTGACATACAGTTATAGAAGGAATGAAAAGGAGCAGAAACAAGAGCAGTCTTATGTTTTCTGCCTCTTTTTCCACTTGTACTTCACTGATATTTTAAAACACATTTGAAATACGGTCACATCTAAACTACAGATTTCCCGTCTTTTCTCCACCTACTTTTCATTTTCTTTCGGTTCTTGTTCTTGTTCTTGGTTCTTGTTCTTCTTGGGTTCTTGTTCTTGGTTCTTTCATGCCTTTGTCGAGGCTGGCAGGGCATCTGGTGCAGTAGCGGTCCATATCGCTCCCCCGTGCTGTTGCCGTTGTGGATGATTTAAACACCAGCCTGTCAGTGCGAGCGCGCCGCCGCTAAAGGCACTTTGATGAACGGCTCCGCGGCGCTAATATTTCCCACTGATTTAAAGGCAGCGTTGGCCCCGGCCTTTTGTAGCGACACCAAAAACGGATCGAGACGAATGAATAAAAACATTACTGTCGTTTGCAAACTCCTCAAACAGAAAAACCCTCGGAAAAGACTCCGTCGGGATTTAAGGACGTCACGCTGCAATGTCCAATGTGTCTCATGTCGGTTACTTTACTCACATGTTTACATCTGTGTGGTCACATGTTTGCACGATACATCTCTGTGGTCACATGTTCGTACAATACATCTGTGTGGTCACATGATTCGTACACTGTTGTCACATGTTACGATATCTGTGTGCGATCGATGCATCTGTGGTCACATTTGTCGACTTCGTACTGTTTGTACGATCATGCATGTTACGTGTATCTGTGTCACATGTTTGTACGATACATCTGTGTTGGTACATGTTTGTACCGATACATCTGTGTGGTCACATGTTTGTACGATACGTCTGTGTGGTCACATGTTTGTACGATACATCTGTGTGGTCACAGTTGCACGATACTCTGTGGGTGTCACGATACGTCTGTGTGGTCACATGTTTGTACGATATATCTGTGGGTCACATGTTTACGACATATTGCGCACTTTTACATTGTGGCTACATGTTTATCGTTCGTACATCTCGTCTTGTGTCACTCTCTGTGCGGTCACATGTTTGTACGATATATCTGTGCGGTCACATGTTTGTACGATACATTGTGGCACATGTTTACGTGCTACATTTCTTGTGGTCACATGCTTGTACGATACATCTGTGTGGTCACATGTTTGTACGATACATCTGTGTGGTCACATGTTTGTACGATACATCTTGTGTCACATGTTTGTACGATACATCTGTGTGTCACATGTTTTTGTACGATACACTGTGTGGTCACATGTTTGTACGATACTGTCTGTGTCACATGTTTGTACAATACGTCTGTGGTCACATGTTACATGTTTACAATACGTCTGTGTGTTTCACACATGTTTGTACGATACGTCTGTGTGGGTCACATGTTTGTACGATACGTCTGTGTGGTCACATGTTTGTACGATACGTCTGTGTGGTCACATGTGTTCGTACGATAGTGTCTGTGGTCACATGTTTGTACGATACATCTGTGTGGTCACATGTTTGGTCACATGTTTACATCATACAAAAACTAGCTTACTCAAAAATGTGCTTCTGGCCTGACATTGTCATTTGCAGCTCCATTTCTATGAACCGGAGCTGTTCTCGTTCAGTGAGTCGTCCGACTTTAATTGAGCCGCGATCTGGATCCAGTCCCGGTCCTTTTGTGTGTGTTCGGTCGGAGGCCTCGCGCACCTCGCACGCCGCGACCCCATTTGCATGCACCAAAGTCGGGCTGAAGCTCCGCCCACCGCCGCCTCTCCATAATTGATTCCGATCCGGAGCATAACTATTACTCACTCAGCCTGGCGTCCTCAATGGGCTTTCTGTGTCGGACAAAGCCGCGGCGCGCTAATGAAGACGGATTCGGGGTGCGCGCCGTTGTTTAGACAAGTGCGTTTGTGCCGAGTCTAGACAGAGGCTCAGCTGGTGGACGCGTTTGTCATTTGGGTTTTGGGGGGATTTTGTCGGGGGTTTTCTGGACCTTTCTCGTAGATTAACCCTGGACGTGTAATCGTTTTGTCTGAAAAGCTCCGCAAAATGACATTCAGCTGTTTATTGAAGGGGCTTCCGTCTTGTCAAAGGGGCACGACTTTGGAAATGCTTGCGTTTTCCGTGTCCCCCAACAGCTAAGGACAGGGCGGGCTCACATGGGCGTAAAAAGTAGGTGGATTCAGGTTCTGATCGGCGTTTGAAATCGAAAGCGCTGCAGATGAAAAGAGTTGTGTCTGAAACATGAACCTGGAGCCACGAAGACGGAAACACGCGAAGAGACTTTCATTTTCTCTTGTCTGGAGAAAAGCTCAAGCTCAGAGAGAGTTCCAGAGAGTTCCAGAGAGTTCCAGAGAGTTCCAGAGAGTTCCAGAGAGTTCCAGAGAGTTCCAGAGAGTTCGTGGAGTCTTTTTCTTTCTCTTTTCTTTTTGCTTTGACGCTACGATTTCCATAGCAGCACATCAAAGACAAAGTTATAGAACAAACTAACATGAGAGTTTAGGCACCACTTTATTACACCTTAACAAAGCATGAACAAAGCCTTAATTCATGATGAACAAATAGTTTAATAAGCATGATTAACACTTAGTAACTACTTAATAAAGGTTCAGGGTTAGAGTATTAGTTAAATTGTTTTTAAGCCTGAATTGTGTTTAATGAAATATATGTTTATTATGAATTACAGCGCCCCCTACAGGTCGGACGACTCATTGAGCTAAAACGCAGTTAAATTAAATATATTTTGAATTTTGCTGAAAACTATGACAATTTTATCACAGAATAGCAACTTTTTTTAGATTTATAATGTAACTTCCTGTTTGTAATCGATGACATCACGGTAGGAAATTACATCATCTTAATTTCCCCCAAAAATGTATTTGGCAAATAAAAATAAATGAGAGCGATTTGATTTAGTTGAATTCATGTTTCGAGAGTCAAAAAAGTTGTTTCTTTTGTGTAAATTCTGCATAAACTTGGAATGAGTGTCCCTGCTGTGATGTCACTTCCTGTCACCGATTTTTCCACGTCACTTTAATACATTTGTTCAGACAGGAATAAGTGTAGTTATTCCTTCATTTTTATTTGCAATCAGCTCTTTTTTTTACTCTAAATGAGAAACTCGATATTCAAATTCATCTTTTCAAAACAACATTTCTCGATTTCAAACTTCTGACAGAATTTTGATCGAAATGTTGCAGTTTCCACAGCTTCAAAGTCCGATATTCTGCTTTTCATCGCGTTTATACAGCTTCCTCATGCACACATTACTGCAGTTTGTATGGTTTTACTTTACTCGGCAATCCAGCAAATGCTCCTCCGTGTTTTTAAAGCCCGTTCACTTCCACCCGACCCATTCTGATCTGAACGCTGCCAAGTTCTTTCTGTTCTCGCTCATCGACGGGGGGTTTCTAAAGAGGTTCAGTGGAAGTTCATGAGGAACAGAGGAACAGGGGTCATCGTTTGGACATTTGGGAGTGAAAATCATGCATTTAATCTGACTTTTCACATATACTAGAGCTATGTTAGGGCTGCAACACATCATTTTAGTGGTGGACCTGTCAAACAATCATTTCTGTTGCACACTAAGACTTTTAAAACGCATTTTTGACCAAATAAAGGTGTAAAAATAATAGGAAATATGGTGAACGTGACTAAAAGTAACAAAAACCTGACTAGAAAGGGCAAAAATGTGGCGAAGAGCGGCAAACTAAACACCAAAAACGTGACTTTAAACACCAAAAACGTGACTTTAAACACCAAAAACGTGACTTTAAACACAAAAACGTGACTTTAAACACCAAAAACGTGACTTTAAACACCAAAAACGTGACTTTAAACACCAAAAACGTGACTTTAAACACCAAAAAAGTGACTAAAAGCATCAAAAATGATTTCTGTTGCACATTGAGACTTTTTAAACACAATTTTGACCAAATAAATGAGGAAATAAAAGGAAATATGGTGAAAGTGACTGTAAGGAACAAAATGTGACTAATGGCAACCAACTAAAAGCAAGAAAATGTGATAACGTGGCAAAAATATGACTAAATGCAAAAATGTGACTAAAAGCTAAAAAAAATTGACTAAAAGCAACAAAAAGTGACTGAAAGCAACAAAAAGTGACTAAAAGCAACAAAAAGTGACTAAAAGGGCAAAAATGTGGCTAATAGCGACAAAATGTCACTTCCAGCAAAAAAACGTGACTTAAAACAACAAAATTTGACTAAAAGTGACAAAAACCTGACTCAAAGCTACAAAAATCATGTCTGCTGCACATTGGGACTTTTCCAACGTGTTTTTACCCAAATGAAGGGGTACGTTAAAGGACGTATGGTGACGGGGGGCTTTCCTTGGCGCATCGAGTCAACAAAGAAAGAAAGTACCGTTTCCCTGCGACCTCAGGACTCGCCGTTTCTCAAGCGCTCGCACAGACACGGGTCAAATGGCATTTCAACATTCTCCTCGCTCAACGTGGAAGAACTTGGACACTGCACGAGCTGATTTAAAATAGGTCAGTTTGAGAGGTCTGGAAACGGGGTCTGTGGTCGGCCGTTTCCAGGGAACGCCATTGTCGAAATGCGTTGATATTATGAAGGAGTGTTCAAGCGACGGCAGCGTCCAGAAGGAAAGCGAATATTTAATTGAAATAGCAGTTGTTCTCCTTCGTCTTGACGGTTATATCTGGGCACGTTTGGACCGGCCCTGATCCTCCAGACCGGTTCAACGAGGAGCGCTTGGGCACGGCTCTTTTACCGTTCCAGTGCGCCGCGGACGGCGCCCAAACGCGACAAAAGCTTTCGCAATGAATCACATTTAAGTCGTACTGGAATTGTACTTTTTAACCACGAGGCCAATCTCACACTAATGACTAATAGCGGAAAAAAACGACAACACATGACTAATCTTGACAAAAACATGGTTCAATACGTGACTAAAGGCACAACAGCAGTTATACTTTTTAACCACAAGGCGGATCCCAGCGATTCACAAAAAGACGTTTAGTAACTCCAAGTTTGTGTGTCTGTGAGACTATAAGCAACAAATACATGACTAAAAAGCGCAAAAATTGGACTAAAAGTGCCAAAAATGTGATTTAAAAAGGGCAAAAATGTGACTGAATGTGACTAAAATGTGAGTAAAAGCTACAAAAATGTGACTAAAAGTGACAAAAGCGTGACAAAAACGTGATTGAAAGTGACAAAAACAGGACTACAAGCTACAAAAACGTGACTAAAAAGGTAAAAAAAATGACTAAAAGCGCCAAAAACCTGAATAACAGCTACTAAAATGTGACTAAAAGCGACAAAAACAGGACTAAAAGCAACAAAAACATGACTAAAAGCCCAACAGCAGTTTTACTTTTTAATCCTGAGGTCGATCTGAGCGAATCACAAAAAGGCGTTTAGTTCCAAGTTTGTGTGAGGGGCGTGGCTAAAGCTAGCGTGCACAGGAACAGTTTTGCCTCATGTCTTTGCCTTGTGTGCAAAGCCGCGTTCCGGGTCTTAACAAAGCGAGTGCCGCGCGGCGACAAACGGGAAACGGCCGATGCTAACGTGCTTTGCTAGCTTTGTTTTGCTCAGCATGTGGGCTCAAACTAATAGAGCGCTGCACTTTAGCCTTTATTATATAACTCAATAGGCCGTTCATCACAAGATCATGTCAGCGTTTGATTCTTTTCTGTTTTTATCTGCTTTTCGCCGTCTTGTTTTGAGCCTTCTCTCTCGTCCAATCGTCTGGCTGCGGCGCTAAGACACGTTTTTAACTCAAACTTAAGAAGGCCGGACCGTTTTGGAAGCTTCACTACTATCATATCCACCTCGGACCCTTTAAACGGCCCGGTTCGGTTCACCTGAGACCGCGGTGACACTTTGGAACCGAACCAAGCCGCTCCAAAGTGAACCAGTGGAAACACGGCGAATATGAGATTGAAATATTTGCTAACGATGTCTAAATGAGAGGTATTCTGCGGCTCACGGCGCACAATGAGCACTTTATATTCAAAAAGGAACACGCTTCCATTATTGTCCCGTACTTTCTTCACAGATCATATTAAAATCGCCTTTGTTCGCCGCCATCGCGCCTCTTACGGGGCCAATTTCCGTCCCCGTGCGAGCCGGTCCGGTCCCCTGACACCGCGGCATCTTTACATCAGCTCTTCTTTATTCCCGTGTCAAAGTCCTGACCCTCATTTGTCCCCGTCCCGATAGTCCCGGCCCACATTATCCCCCCGAGACGCGGCCGGCGTTTCTGTTTTTCACCTCGTCTTCGGCTTCTTCTGTGCTCCTCAAATGAAGCGCTTTGACCCGTCCTCTTTCCCTTCTTTTTTCTCTCTCTTTCTCTCTGGGGTGGGGGGGGGGGGGTCACTATTTTACACTCTCTCCGACCCGGCGACCCCGTCACAAACCACACACACACACACACACACACACACACACACACACACGTGTTTAAAGGGGACACGTTCTGCACACTTTAACGAGCGTTTAATCTCGTTACAACGGCGTTTCCGGTATTTCCACGTCTGGAGTTAAGCCTGTGCTCAGAAAACACCTGCGCTCACCTACCCCTTATCCCCGCCCACATCCGTGCACTTAGTTCGATGATGATTTGAAAACATTTTTTTTTAGAAAAAATGTCTTATTCTAAGCCTGATTTATAACTGTTTTTTTTACTGAAAAAATTAGGCAAAATTTGAATTCAGTGCGATCTGGTTCTATTTAAATAAGATCTCCAAAGTCGATTCTGCGTAGTGAGGGGCAGATCGGGAACAAATATCAATATATCGATACTGACAGAGCTATCGGAAAGTACGGCTACTCGTGCAAAAATACCAATACTTAAAATTCCTCCAAAAAGCTGTTTTTTAAAGCCATTTCATTCATGTTTTTTGTAACACATTGTTCATGTTTTAGGTTTTCTGCAGATTTATTTACCCTTCATTTGAGTTCAAGCGAGAAAATTATGATTAGTGCAAAGCTCATGGTATCGGTGTCGGATCGGATCGTTGCTATAGTAACACTAACTGTCATTTTACAGTTATACTTCTACATTAAACCAGCGTCTTTCCAAAAATGAATCCAAAAATAGATCCAAATATGTGCAATTTGGGCCATTTTTACACAGAAAACGCCCAATTTCTATAGAAAAACGACACGATATGAAAAGCGTTTGATTAAATTAGAAAAAAGCTTTCGCACATTTGATATGTCGTAATAATATTTTATTTCCCATTCACCTGCAGCAGTATTGTGCAATTTGTTTTTACCCAATTTATTTATAGTGGTTTTTTTTTTAAGTTTAAGGACACAAACTAGTAACAAGAAAATAATCACGTATTACACACACATACGCACATTTCTATAGTTTAATTGTTCATAAGTCCATCGATGTTGTTGTTGTTTTCACTAAAACAAAGGGATATATTTATATTTAAGATTTGACCAAACATTTTGCCTGTTTTTCTCCAATTTACTCATGTTGGTGACGTTTATAATGTCACTTCCTGGTTTGACGTGTCCATTAAATATGACATAGAGGTCATTCCGCAACTGTTACTTAGCAACCAGAATGTAAACACGAGCCGAAGTCCATTTAAATCATTCAATAGTTACGATTTGACAAATAATTAATTCATGATTCATGAAAAACACCCGACGACACGTTTCTTTGGCGAAACGACGGTCATGAAAAGGTGTAAATTGCGTGCAAAATGTCTCTTCTGTCGCTTTTTGATGACATCACAGAGGGATTCGGCTCTACTTCCTGCCATTTTCAACTTTCAACTGCCAAATTATCGCCGCGGACGGCAACGTGACCGATGAAGAGCTGAGATACTCGTTTAGCAACCGATGAAGAGCTGAGATACTCGTTCAGCAACCGATGAAGGGCTGAGATACTCGTTTAGCAACCGATGAAGAGCTGAGATACTCGTTTAGCAACCGATGAAGAGCTGAGATACTCGTTTAGCAACCGATGAAGGGCTGAGATACTCGTTTAGCAACCGATGAAGAGCTGAGATACTCGTTTAGCAACCGATGAAGAGCTGTGATACTCGTTTAGCAACCGATGAAGAGCTGAGATACTCGTTTAGCAACCGATGAAGGGCTGAGATACTCGTTTAGCAACCGATGAAGGGCTGAGATACTCGTTTAGCAACCGATGAAGAGCTGAGATACTCGTTTAGCACGGGGACGAACGCGCCGAACGACGTCAGAATTAGAAAAACACGAATACGAACTTTATTTTAGCGGCCATTTTCTTAATCCGGAAACCCGCCGAAATCCTCTCATTCCATTCCTCTCCAAAAAAGCCGATCCGACAGAACCTCTCAGGACGCGTCATCTTCTCTTTCCACAGATGAAGATCACGAGGCGCTTTAACCAACCAATCTTTTGTTTGAAGGAATATTCAGGACGATATTGTGGCGCTGATCCGCTGCGCCCGGACTTATTTCGGCCGTGCCAACGAGCGACAAACGGCGTAGCACGTGCAACGCGCGGCGCCTCCGCGGTGCCGTTTGCGCGCGGGTTTGAGGCGTCCATCTGTGCGCTTCACTCCGAGGTGGGAAACTTGGCACAAAGAACGCGCTTTGAGCGGAGGATGGATGTAACAGGCGCTCGGTTTGTTTCGCCGACACAAACGCGCCGCCACCGAGCTGCGAGCGGCACCATCTCTCCGGCGAGAAGTCCAACGTAGGATTGGGTTCCGTTATGTAACCTGGGAACCATGGCAACCTGAAAATAGTAAAGCTGGTTTGTTCTGTGTCTCTGATAAAAGGCAGTGGTTCAAAAGGCAAATGGAGTTTTCAAGACGATTTTGTACAAAAAGCCCTTTGTTTGACCAGAGTTTGGACCTGAAAAGACGCGTTTGAATTGGTTTCATTTTTGGTTTCAGATGTTTTTCTCTGTTTGAAAACTCAGAAGGAAAATGTCATTAAAAAAATAAAATAAAATAAAAATCAATTCAGGGAGGAAAATACGCATCAATAAATGTAGTCCTGGTCTAACCCTGGTTTAGCCCTGCCCTGGCTTATAGTCCCTGGTTAAGTCCTGAGTTCAGCCTGGTTTGCCCTGAGAGTTTAGCCCTGGTTCAGCCTAGGACTAGCACTGGTTTAGCTCTGGTTTTAGCCCTGGATCTACGACCTGGTCGCCGCTGGTCTAGCCCTGGTCTAGCTCTGGTCTAGCCCTGGTCTAGCCCTGGTGTAAGCCCTGGTCTAGGCCTTGATCCAGCCTGGTTCAGCCCGGGTCTAGCCGCTGTTCTAGCTCCCGTTTAGCCCCGGTTTGCCCCGGTTTAAGCCCCCGGTTAGTCCCGGTTAGCCCGGTTTAGCCTGGTTTAGCCCTGGTTTTAGAGAAAAAACCCGGTCTAGCCCTGTACTAAAGCCCCAGGATTTAGCCTGGTCTAGCCTTGATCCACCCTGGTTTCGCCCTATCTAGCTCATGTTCAGCCCTGGTATAGCACTGGTCTAAAGGCCAACTAGTCTAAAGACCCTGGTTAGTCCTGGTTTAAGTCCTGGTTAGGCCCTGGTTCTTTCAGCTCTGAGGTTCAGTCCCTGGTTCAGCCCTGGTTCAGACCCTGGTTCAGCCCTGGTTCAGCCCTGGTCAGCCCCGGTCTAGCCCCGAGTCCCTATGCCCCGGTTATTTATGCCACCGTATTAGTCCTGGTTCAGCCTGGTAAATAGCCACCGTTTAGCCCTGTTGTTATGCCCTGGTTCAGCCCTGGTTCAGTCCTGGTTCAGTCCTGGTTCAGTCCTGGTTCATGTCCGTTTTAGCCTCGGTTTAGCCCTGGTCAGCCTTGATCCAGCCCTGGTTCGCTCTAAGTCTAGCTCTGGTTCAAGCCCCTGGCTAGCCCTGGTCAAGCCCTGGTTTAGTCCTGGTTTAGTCCAGGTTTACTCGCTGGTGTCAGCTCTGGTTCAGCTCATGGTTCAGCCCGGTTAGCCCTGGTTCAGGCCCTGGTCAGCCCTGGTCAAAGCCCCGTCTAAGCCCTGGTCTAAGCCCGGTCTAGCCGCGGTCAAGCCCCGGCCTAGCCCCGGGTCTAGCCTTCGGTCTATCTCGGTTTCGTATCCCGGTTCAGTGCCTTGGTTTATACCCGCTTAGCCACACGTTAGCTCCCGGTTTAGCCCCGGTTTAGCCTCTGGTTCAGTCCTGGTTAGCCCTGGGTTAGCCCAGGTTTAGTCCTGGGTTTAGCTGGTTTAGCCCTTGGTTTAGCCTGGTTAGGTCCCCGGTTTAGTCCCGGTTTAGCACTGTTTAGCCCTAGGTTTAGTCCATGGTCAAGCTGAGGTTCAGCCCTGGTTTAGTCTGGTCTAGCCTTGGTTAGCCCTGGTATATTTCAATTGTCAGCCCGATGAGATCGAAGCCCTGGTTCAGCCCTGTTTTAGCGTCCTGATTACCAGCGCCTGGTTCAGCTGGTTCAGCGCCCTGGTGTAGCCGTTCACTACCTGGTTTAGTCCCAAGGCCCTGGTTGTAGGTCCTGGTCTACGGCGCCTGGACTGTAGGGCCGCTGGTCTGAGCCCTGTCTAGGGTCTACCCTGATTCAGCCTGATCTCAGGGCCCGTGTGCTGGTTCAGCCCTGGCTTTCAGCCCTGGTGTTAGTCCTGGTCCACGTCCTGGTCTAGCCCGGTTAGCCCTGTAATACTCCCTGTTTCACCTGGTTCAGCCCGGGTTAGTCCTGGTCTAGCCCTGGTTTAGTCCTGATCCAGCCCGGTTCAGTCCTGGTACAGTTTCTACTGGTTTAAGTCTGGTCATAGCCCTGGTTAGCCCTGGTTTAGTCTCCTGGCCTAGCCCATGGTTTAGCGCTGGTTTAGCCCTGGTTCGCCTGGTTTAGCCCTGGTTAAGCCCTGGTTAGTCTGCAGCCCTGGTTTAGTTCCTGGTAGTCCTGGTTAGACCCTGGATTAAGATCTGATCCCAGCCCGGGTTCAGTCCTGGTTCTAGTCTGATCCAGCCTGGTTTGAGTCCTGGTCTAGCCCTGGTTTAGCCTGGTTTCACCGACCAGGTCCAGCCTGGTTTAGCCCTGGTTCAGCCCCTCGGTTTTAGCCCTGGTCTCAGAGCCCTGGTTTAGTCCTGATTCAGTCCCTGGCTCCTAGTCCTGATTTAGTCGGTTTAGTGCCTCGTGTCAGCTATGGTCAGCCTGGTAAGACCTCGTTTAGTCCCTCGTGTTTCACCACTGCGTTTAGCCTCTGGTTCAGCCCTGGTTTAGTCCTGTTTTAGTCTGGTTTTAAGCCTGAGAGTTCCAGCCGGTTTAGCTGATTGCGCGCAGGTACCTTGGTTAGCCCTGTTCAGCCTGGTTAGTGTCCTGGCCAGAGCCCTTCACTGTCCGCGCGCCTTTCACGCGCGTCGTGAGATTAACGTCACTGGCGCTGACTGATGCGTCGTCACAATTATGTAAAATTTGTTTGGCCTGAAACTGACTCGACTTTTGTCTCGAGCGTTCGACTTTATTGTTGTTGCGAGACCAAGGTCGATGTCAGAAAAGATCTATAAAGAAAATGAGAGCAGAGCAGTTTTAGCAGCTCCTGACGCACAAAATGAGCCGAAATACAAAAACCGTGATCAGATATTTCCATCAAGTCTGCCCCCCAAACCGCCCCCTGTCATACTCCGGCACATTCCTCTATGGCTTCAGCTCGTCTTCTTCGCGGACCCGAGTAACCTAAACGATCCCGGACGTACCATCAGGACTGTACTGGGCCGCGTATCACCCAAAAAAGGAAAAAAAAAAAAGGAAAAAAAAACATTTATCTGCGTTTAGCGTCGGCGCGAGGAATGTGCCGCCCGGTGCCACGGCCAACCTGAGAGACGATGATGGCCGCTCCGCATCCATGCGTGAAAATGACGTCAAGGCTGATCTTCTTATGATTCCCACAATCACCTATCGAGGATCTAGAAATGAGTATAAAACAGATTGACGTCCATCACTCGTGAGAAATTGTTAACTGGTGCACGGACTGTAAAAGAAAAACAGTTGGCTAGCAGATTGATGAGATTAACTGTGAAACGTCATATTTGTATAAGCGCTTTTCGATGTCCGAGAATGACGGTCACTATCATCAATGAAATCGAAATAGAAGAGTTGCTGGATTGACATGCAATTTTAGGACATATTGATGTATTCAACTTTAATTAGGCTTGAGATGAGTACTCTTTCTCCGATTCATCGTAGAAAACCCGTGAAAACGCACAAAGTTTAACTATTCATATGTGCTGTCATAGAAGCCGTCGCGCAGCTCGCTCTCCGAGCCTCACGAAACGCTTCGCTTATTGACGCGCTGCTTCGCCAAGAGTACCTGATGTGTCTACAACGGCGCACGATCTGAAGTCTTCTGCTGTCTGGTTTATTCGTTTTTTTAATATACATTTATTTCACAGACAAAAAACACACACAACAGCAAAGTCCGTTTTGTCCCAGTCTGCAACGAGGTCCATTTTTCAAGTCCGCCACAAACTGATCTTATGGTTTGCCGATACTCAATGTCTGTGTTGTTCGTGTGGTAATGCTCTCTTTTATCCTGCGTGCAGGGCATCCACTGGCAGTTTTTAATTCATGGTTCTTGAAGTGAGTAGACCGAACGACGTTGCAGTGGTTTTGAGTCCAATGAATGCAGCACGACTCAGACACCAGATTGTAGAGCCGGTTTTAAGAGCACTGGTTTTACAGTCCTGTCAGAAGAGCGCGAGATTTGAGTCGGAGGGTGCCTTGAAACAGCCCGAGTTAGAGTGCGGTTTAGTGCCTCGATCAAAGCCCGAGTGTAGCACGTCGGTAGTCCTGCGATACAGCACCGAGTATAGAGATTCGGATTTAAGTCCTCGAGCAATGCCCGAGTTAGACCCGGTTATAGTCCTCGATTCAGCGGCGATCTCTAGATGTCGGTCATAGGTCCTCGATCAAGCCGAGTTAGCAACCCGCGCTAGTTGTAGCCTCGAGGTAGCCCGAGTTCTTAGAGCCTTACGTCTTCGATCAGCCGAGTTAGAGCGCGTTGAAAGAGTCCCGACGCAGCCGCGACCTTCTATGAGCCAGCGTTTATGGCGTCGTCTGATCAGCATTTGTCCCGATGCTTTTCACTCTAGGTGGGAATTTTTGTTTGTGCCTTCGAATGAATACGAAGCAAAGTAACAGATGTGACAGCAGAAATTTTTTTTTGTTGCCGTTTAGTCCGTGATCACCCGAGTTTACAGTCGTTAGTCCTGGATCAGCCCGGAGTTTAGGCGGTTTAGTCCTCGAGTCGAGCCCGAGTTAGAGCCGTGTTATGTCCTCGTATCAGCGAGTTTAGAGCCGGTTTAGTCCCGATAAGCCCGAGTTCTAAGCCGTTTACGACATTGTAGTTAGTTCTACTGTAGTCTGTTTTAGACCTGGTTTACAACCATGTAGTAGTCCTACTTTACTCGTGTTAAGGCCTGGTTTACACATGCTATGTTAGGTCCTACAGGTTAGTCTGGGTTTAGACCTTCTATAGTGTTTACACATGTAGTATATGAGTAGGGATACAACTACATAACTCTGTTTGAGGGCGGTAGGTTACACAGTAGTTAGGTCCTACTTTACTCCGGTGTTTATGAGGGACGTGGATTTACGACCATGATAAGGTGTAGTCCTATCGTTAAGAGGTCTGTTGTATCAGTGATTTTCCTCACTCTTGGCTGCGGTGATGAGTGCAGAGATCGGTGGTGCGCTGTTTTCGTGAGCGGTCCGTCCTTCTATCTGATTGAAGGCCGCTTGATGGAGTCGCTCGACCAGCTCAAGAAGTATATGAGCAGCGTATGTGCAGCGCTCTCACTATGATTTCAAGAACGCGCGCCCAGCCGTCGCTACTCAGAGGAAATCGCAAGACCGAACGAGCGGCTGGGCCGGGCGCGAAGCGGCGCCGCTCAGACTCTAGAAATGAACCGGCTGCGACGAAGCCAAACAAGACAGCCAGTCGTTCAGTGCCAGGGGGTTTTTGAAATGCAAACATCATAGACCAAGTCGTTATACGAATGATGCTTCTGGCGGACTGCTCGAGTCAATGAAATCGACGTGTCTTTCTCTCACACACACACACACACACAGCGCAACGGCCCCTAACCCAAAGGTCGTGGTTCGGTTAGTGTCAGTCCATTCATTAATGGCGTTTCGGAGTCACGTCGTGAACTTCTCTGCTGGTCAACATGTCGTGCTCGTCGGCCAATCTCGCTGTAGTTGAGGAGTCGTGAAGAACGGAGAACATAAACGAGAACATGAAAAAGGGTCTTTATACTGTGAGAAGAGCGACATAGTTGTCCGGGTGTTATTGTGGACGTTCACTTAGCTTCGTCTTCTCTGGCCCCGGAACGCCCGACTGCTGCCCGACACGCCTTCGTGCCCGGACGACACCGCAGCCCTCGTGCCCCAAGAACACGACCTCAAGGCTTGTTGATAATGACGCCTAAGTAACTTATACACAACTCGGGACAGTTGCTCTGGAAAATGAGGCTCCGTTGAAACACTGTCTTTAGAAGTAGCGCTAACGTTCAATATAGCATGAGAGAAAGCCACTAGCATTCAGCCAAGCTTGCTCCAAGAGGACCCTGAAACAAACGGCCTCAGTCCTGGAGAGGTCGTCTGTAAGTCCACTGGTCCCACCTGACCGCAGTCACACACGGTCTGGACTAAACGGGGTCTTGGACGTGACCAGAGAAGAATCCTTTAGTTTTGACACTTTGTTGGGCTAAAAGGGTGCAAGTCAACCACAAATAATCGTTGCTAATGCAAGAACGCCACTTAGGATAATTCATCAACTGTGACTAACATTATTTCAATTAAAATAGACTTTCACATGCACTTGTGAGCAGAGAATGTCACAATAACTGGATCACGACTGCTTTTAGCTGTGAGGCAGAAACACTAAGTACAACTTCACGACCAACGTTCTTTTCATTCCCCTGTTCAGTGCACGAGAGCAAGCAACAAGGGGCAGTGTGGACGAGGCGAGAGCCTAGGTTAAGACAGAGGCGTGTTTAACTACAGCATTAAGTACGGTGTTTTAGTTGGAGCGTGCTTTATATGCAAAGTTTGGCGCCTCAAGTTGCCTATAAGCTCCTGATTTTTAGTCATGTTTGCGTCTCTTTTTAAGCGATCTTTGAGTCTAGTTTAGATACTTGAATCATAGACTTCTGTTTTAGTCCTGTTTACTGCCTGGAATTAGGACATATGTAGTTTATATGCATGGAGCTTAGACTTAGTTATTTAGGGCTGCTTTTGTCACGATCATGGTTTAACGCTCTATTGTAAATTCAGGCTGGGTTAGGCCTTTGGTGTCTTGAGGTGTGGGTGTCTCTTTGAACTTTTAGCAGGTTTGAGCGACCTAGCAGTATTACGCGAGCGATGATTCACCTGATCGTGAGTGTAGCCACTTGTTGATCCACCTGTGCAGTTAGGCCAGATCGTTAGTCCTGTAGTCATCCTGGTCAGACCCGGGTTTGGACCTGGTTTAGGCCTGTTTTTAGAAACTGGTAGAGCTGTTTTATTAACCTGGGTTAGGCTTCTTTAGGTCCTGTTTAGTCCTGTTTCAGACTGGTTTGGACCTGGTTTAGGCCAGGTTTTTAGATTGTTTAGTACTGGTGGAACCCAGACTCATAATCTCTGCTCTGACTTCTGTTGCACTAGTTTTCCTTACTTTATTTAAAACTGTTGCTTTCCGAACGTCTTCCAAACTCTTTGTTTACTCCGTGTTTGTGGATTTGGCGGACCGCTGTGTTCGCTTCCATTCTGTAATTTGGGGCATTTAACGGCTGCGGTCATTAAGTATTGACCAAAAAGTGTGGCGTTCTCTGCTGCACAGATGTGCCGTAAAGAGAGGCGGGGCATGCCGAGGAAAGGCTGTATTCTGTGTTTTCTGTGTTCTTTTGTTCCGCTCTTGTTCCTTTTGTTTTGGCGTCTCACGTTTTAGAACTTAAAATAATGTATGTACTTCAAGCATATATTATATCACTGTTTGATTTAGTGTTAGCGCTCCATCTACTGGCAGCAGAGGGGATTACCATGGGGAAATGAACAAACGCTAGCTTGCCCCGACACGCTAACGTAAACACGCAGTTGTAATGAAGGTGATTTGAGTCAGAAATGCTCAGAACGAGTCTGGAGATGATTCAAGGACTTAAAAACCCGCACAGAAGACCTGTAAACTGTAAACGTGTTTTTGTGAGCTTCAGAGAAGATGAGCTCCAAAACAGGATTAAAAAGTGCTAAACAGCTAAGATAAACACAACTCCAGCTGTGTTTGATGAGTGTTAGAAAATGCTTCCAAACGTTGCTGTAATCCCTCATTCAAAACAAGGCACATTTGCATAATATGTGTCCTTTAAAGGTTAAAGGTTAAAGGTTACAGAGCTTGATTGCTGATGTTAAATGACGAGACTCCCCTGAATGTCTCTTTGCCCTTCGTTTGGAGCTATTGCCTGGAGACTTGGCCAACGGAGTGAGCCAAGCCAAATCCACTTTATTTACATATTTTACGCATTTTATAAACTGAACCGTTTCCAAAGTGCCCCACAGACATGAAAAAAACTGAAGCAAAAGGTGCGATAAAGTGCCCAATTTGATCTCTCCTGTCTTACAACTATAAAACCAGTCAAATCAAACCCAGGCCAAACAATAAAACCGTGAAAAGGCGATAGATAAGTCACATAAATGCACATATAAAGCACAGCGTGGACCTGGTTTCCACTGTGTCTTCCTCCGGTTTGCGTCTCATTCTGAACGCGCGGGACAACGTTTCCGTCTTTAGATAATAAGTTACACGCGGATACATAAATGCATAATGGATGAGCGGCTGCTGTGCTCCTGCCGCTCAAAAGTCGACTGATTTTATTCAAATGAAGACGACGTGATTGTTCATCTGGCTTTAAATAAAACACGGCATGAGCGCTGTCCCAGAAGTAGCAGTGGAAACAGTAAGTAGTAGAAGGCTTTTCAAGGCTTTAAATACTACATCGACTTATTATTCAGTGTATTTATAGCTGGAAGAACAGTTTTTATATTTGTATTTTCTCATAAATGTGTGTGTAGCAGGTTTGGACACAGTACGTGTTTTTTTGTGTGATGATCTATCAATAGCAGGATCCAAACTAGATTGAAATCCCCCTCCAATTATTATCTATCGAGAAGCCGTGATGGGAAAAAAGTATTTATAAAGTTTTCATCGTCAGTGTTGGGGTCCTAAGTGTCTGCTGAAATAACAGAACTATTTTACAATTTCCCTGTGACTATAATAAACCCTCCACAGGGGTCAGACATTACTTTTGAGTCTACAAAAAGGGATGGATTTTCTGTAAGACTTTATAATAACTACACTTATTCCTGTCGTAGTAAAGCATCGATCGGGGACTTAATTCTTAGTGAACAAAGAGTTACCAAAAAGGACCCAGAAAGAATAAGGTTCTTTCTTTCTGGTTCCTCGGCTTTAGAAATCCACGTCACGAGTAAACACAACACAAACAACAAACGCCGACAGCCAGACAGTACATTTGAACTCAGTCCTCTTATTTATTGAATAATGCAATTCATTTATTTTATTTATTGTTATTATTTATTTTCATTGTATTTATTCTTTATTATTATATTTCTTTTTTTTTTCTTTTTTATTTATTTGAAGTGGACAATGCACATTAATAAACACTTCTGTAAATGTGCCAGTATTAGCTGTAGTTTTTTCTCTTCCACTGTAGTCCCAGGCCAGCAGGTCAAAAAACTACATTACATTATATACAGTACTATTAGGTTTAGTACAACTATAACAAGATTAGGAGTCCATATAAAAGCTGATTACTGGGTGAAACAGTACAGCCTTAACGCGGACAAGCCTGACACTCCAC
This sequence comes from Chaenogobius annularis, assembly GCA_015082035.1. Classification (NCBI taxonomy): domain Eukaryota; kingdom Metazoa; phylum Chordata; class Actinopteri; order Gobiiformes; family Gobiidae; genus Chaenogobius; species Chaenogobius annularis. The sequence continues at coordinate 450,042 of BJKM01000693.1, read as the reverse complement.
ACAGACGCATTAGGCGGGAAAGGATGTGATCAAACTGATCACAGGGTTGATTCTGAGTGACCATGATGTCAACATACTTTTCAAAGTTCTGTTGTATCAGGATTGCGTATGTGAGAGTCTGGTACTGAAAAAGCAGACTGGCTGAAGGCACTTTTTTTTTTTCAGGGGTTATTATTATTATTATTATTATTATTATTATTTTATCATTATCTTATCATTATTATCGCTATTATTGTTATTATTATTATTTTTAATTATTTTATTTATTTATTTATCTATTATTATTATCATCATTATCATCATTATTATCATTATTATCGCTATTATTGTTATTATTGTTATTTTTTTATTTGTATATTTTATTTTTATTATTATTATAATTATTATTATTATTATTATTATTATAATTATTATTTATTATCGCTATTTTGTTATTATTGTTATTATTTTGAATTATTTTGTATTTATTTATTTATTATTATTATTATTATTATTATTATTATTATTATTATTTATTATTATTTATTATCATCATTATTACATTATTATCATTATTATCGCTATTATGTGTATTATTGTTAATTATTTTGAATTATTTTGTATTTATTTTATTTATTTATTATCATTATTATTATATTATTATTATATATCTGGTGGTCTGGTCGATATTGTAACATACTAAAGTGTTTCATTCTGCTATTTATTTCTTTATGCCTTTCAAACGGTACGGATACGTCAGAAATGGATTTTACTGAATAATCCTGCTTCGGGTCATCGTGTCGAGCAGAATGTGGTTCATGTCGTGATATTTGAACTATTGAAGCTTCATTCATCTCGTTCCCGCTGTTCTGTTTGCCTGTGGGCGAGCGGAGCAGATCTCAGGCTAAACATAGCAGTTGCTTCTGTCCAAGGTGGCTTATAGTGGCCGTGTTTACATATGCAAAAAGCCGATCATTATAGAGTAATAGAATTCCCTGAGAACAGTTCCAGCTGATGTGAGTAATCTGATCCTTTCTCTGGACAAAATGAAGAGAAAATGTTGACTTGTACTTTTGTTCCTAATAACATTTTCTCTAACTATCCATAACTCACATGTGTTTTAATGATCAGATTCCTCCAAAAATCAGATCTGATTATTGGGTTTTCTGATTATTCTGATTTTATTAAAATGTCTTGAAATCTAGGATTTTTATCTTATTCTTAAAGTAGTTTTCACAAGTTAAGATGTTTTACTTTACGAGTCTAGAATATTTACTTGTTCTGCCTTCAATAAATGTGTTCTTATTTCAAACCAAAATATATACAAATTGGATATTGTTATTTTTAATCAATTAAAATGTATATTCTTTATATTTATTTTTATTTATTTATTATTTTATTTATTTTATTTTATTTATTATTTTATTATTTTATTTATTTTATTTATTTATTTATTTTATTTATCTGTCTATTGTCAACTACCACAACCACCACCACAACAACCACACTATCATTATTATTTATCTATACAACAACAACACACAACAACAACAACACAACAAACAACAACACAACAACCAACAACAACAACAACAACAACAACAACAACAACAACCATTTTAACCAAGACTAATTATTAAGAGTGTGAATGGACTTTAAAAACACGGAGGATTAAAACAAAACAGATGCAGCAACATTAAAAGTAACATTTTTCAAAACACAAAACGCACTCTTACTCTTCTACTCGAGTATTCCCGCCGTCTCCAGCTGTATAATGGCCTCTACGTGGCTTCTCCTGACAACATCTTAAGCCTCGATCAATAATTCAAAGAGCGATTGTTTTTAATGACGGGCACAAAGGCACTAAAAGGGTCCAGAGGAAGGAGGGGAAATTTAAATCCTGAATAAAAGATCAGACTGTGAGGCCCGAGTGAGGTTTTCCCAGAGGCGCAGGGGTAAAACACAGAAGGGCAAAGGTCAAGGCAATGCAAGGGGCGCACTACGTCCCAAAAGGTGTCGACGTCGCATTATTCGCCGGCGCAATCATCGAAAAGCGCAACAAACTAAACGTAACAAAAAGGCAAACATTCTTCATTCGTGATTTTCCACATTCAGTCTAGATTAGCCTCGATTTAGTCTTGTTTTTGTTTTTATTTCTGTTTGACAAAAGCGTCAAAGGCATGAGCGGATTTGGGTCAAAAAGTAGGCGCGGAACCGTTTTGGGAAAAGTATCGAATTGCCATTTTTCTGTCGAGTGTTGTGAGTACAGTTCGATTGGCGATTTAGGTTTTGGTGGTGGGACGAACTACTACAAGAATCTCATGCATTTCAGAACCATATTCCTTTTCTTTCTGTTTTTTGGCTCTTTTAACGTTGCTGAGAGCCCACGCGGGGTAACCATCCCTTATGTCTGGAAAAAGGATTTTTAGACAGCACGACATTCCTGTTTATTTTAGAACCGGTCAAAACTGGTTCACCCTAAGGACAAGATGCCGACACAAAAACAGATGTAGTGTATTCTATCCAATGCAGTGAAGAAAGTTGTAAAGAGCGCCACATAGTGAGACTAAACAGCCACTTCACAAGAGGCTTTATCACTCGAAGACACTCGAGTTCAGGACCCCAGAGTGTGGTACATCTTCATCTCGAAGCCACAAACCACTCTATTGAAGACAGTGAGGTGGAGATTCTGAGCAGGAGAAAAGATGGTTTGAAAGAGGAGTTAAGGAGGCCATCTTTGTTAGAAAAGAGAATCTTTTAAACAGAAACGAGGTTAAGGTACAATTAATCTGTAATACATGTAGATGATGATTGTTAATCATTGACTGAGGTTCGGGAGGTTGACCACGCCTCAACCTCCTACTCCTCCAGCAACCACGCCTCCACCCTTTAACCACACCTCTAATTACCCAGAAGCCCTATTTATACAGGCCTATCCCAGCACTTCTTGTCGCCTCTGCTCTCTCGATCCATTATTGATCCGTCATCGATAAACATTCTCTCATATTCCATCGTTGTGGCGTGGTCCTTGCTGGTGAAATAGTAGTATTTCAAAGCTAAGGGGCGGGATCAGCCCTGGTCATTCAGATGCTAATCATGTACTCATCAATAGGATTTCTATGGCCCTTTGCAGGGCTGTTAGGGGAAGTTTCAGGTGAGAAAAAGTGTCAATAAATAAATAAACACGACAGGCTATTATCAGGAGGCTCCGCCCGGTGTAGGATAAGCGAGTTCTCAGACTCGATCCACAGATTGAGAATGTGTCCCGATGATACAACTGACTCTTTTTCTACGATGGAACACTCCCGGACAAATGAGGGATTACACCGAATAAAGCATATCATGGAGCTTTTTGAATCGCTCTCCCTGAATGCTCCCGCTCCAACAAGATGCACTTCCTCCACACAAACACAACTCCACATGTTTCGCTCGGGACGTTCATTTCACGCTCCGGTCGCTCGATCTGGTTCGTTACGTCCGAACAAACCCAGCATTTCCATTGGGTTTGACTCATTAAAACGTGTGGATTATTAAACCGTTTCTGGAGGTTAAAGTGATGGATCAAAGGGGGAATGGAAAGTGACTCGGGAACATATTTACACGTGGGTGAATTATACGAGCAGCGAAAGCTTGTAAAGTTAAGTAGATGTCACTGAGATGATTAATGTGGTTATGTAGAACGAAAGGCAAAGATAAAATAGAAATAAAACGATGAAATAAGCGCACTAACGCATCAACCAAATATAAAGACATTTTTATTCATAATACGTAACGTTAAAATGTCAGATTTTTGTCCCATTTTTGCTGAACTTGTTCCATAACCTGGTCCGTCCGCTTTAGTCTTGGTTAAATTGTGGGTTTTAAAAATGTATTAAATGTATTACGTTACTAAAATAAACAGATACAATAGAAAGGTACTAAAATACTTTGACATTTTATGAACAATTTTGGAAATGTCAGTGACGCAGAAGGTCATTTTATATTGTGTTGTTGTTGTCAGAATGGACGTTAAAAGGACTTAAATTTCAAGAATTTAACGACTAAAAACAATGCTAGCTTCAGGTGAAAAAGGTGCCAAATGTCCAAAGTCCCCTGTTCTTCGACCATGTCCAAAGTTCCCTGTCCTTCGACCAATGTCCCAAAGTCCCCTGTCCTTCGCCAATGTCCCAAAGTCCCCTGTCCTTCGACCAATGTCCAAAAGTCCTCTGTCCGTAGACACAATGTCCAAAAGTCCTCTGTCCGTAGACCCGCTTCTCTGAAGTCGTAACCTCCAGACAGACTGTGGAGCTGGAACCATCAGGAGGAGAACCAGATCTTCGAGGCTGGTTCCGTGCTCCGGCTCGGTTTTCCACCAAATGTGTTTGTTCGCGTGTAATGACTCTGTGGCTTCGGAGATGAAAACACAAAGATGACACGACTCAGACGGACGTAACACACGGCGGCGCTGTTTCGAGCCGCAGATGCTTCGTTCAGCGCTTTGGCCCCGTAACGACGCCGAGCGAGGAACAAAACCGTCTTTATCTGACGACGCCAACAAAACGGGACACGCGACGCGGGCCGGTAACGCCCACCTGGAGCTCCTGTTCATATAATAATAATAGTTTTCAGCCTGTAGCGATTTCTGGATTTGTGCGAGATATTTTCCAAAAAAAGACTTCAGAAATGGTCACAGGTGGTTGTATTTCGGCCTCTTCAAAGCTTTATTTTTACACTTTTGGAGGCTTTAAACCACTTTTACATTCGACAGTTCCATATATTTAGCTGCAGTTAATTCTAAGGTACTCGAGGCTCAAGGTCGCGCCGCCCGTTCGCCGCCCAAGGTCTCGTCTCTCCCGTGTTTCTCTCCTCCAGCGCTTGTCGGGCCATCGCGGCTTCTCCCACCTCATACTCGACATTCTTACGGACCTCGCACAAACACAGACGCCCCAAAAACCTCACCTCAGAGTCTGAGCGGGGGGAGTCATCTCACCTCAGAGTCTGTGCGGGGGGAGTCTTTCTGAAACTGCACAAACGAGACACAGCGACAACAGCGACGACTGCTCCTGTTCGTCCAGCGGTTTTATAATGTGAATGTGTCAACGAGAGAGAGGGAGGAAAGAGGAGGGGGGAAGAGGAAGACAGGGAAGAGTGGGAGGGAAAGAGGAAGAAAAGGGTGGGAAGGAGGAACGGGAGGTAGTGAGAGAGAGAGAGAGAGATGAGAAGGATTGGTGGAGGGAGAAAGAGAGGGAGAAGAAAAAGAAGGTGAGTAAGACAGAGAGAGAGAGAGGGCAGAAGAGGAAGGAAACAGAGGAGAGGCAGAGGGAAAGAGGGAGGAAGGAGGGAAGAGAGGGAGAGAGAGTAGAGATAGGGAAAGAAAAGGGAGAGAGAGAGAGAAAGTAGAGGTAGGGAAATGGAGAACGTAGAGATGGAGAAAGAAAAGAGAGAGGAAGAGGGGGAGGGAAGGAGAGAAGGGGGATGGATGAGGGAGAGAGAGAAAACGATGGGGTGAGGAAGAGAAAGAGTGAGAAAATGGGAGTAAATAGAGAAGAGAGGCAGAGGGAAAGAAAGAGGAGAGAGAGGGAGGGAGAAAGAAGAGATGAAGTAGGGAGGGAGAGAGGAGGGTTGAGAGGGAGAGAGGGAGAAGAAGAGAGATAGAGAAGATGACTTTTTTTTAGCTTTAAACCATAATAGAACGCGGCTGGAGTTTTGTTCGGCTTTGCTCGCGAGGTCCTCTTCTCTGCTCCTTCTCACAAAAACACTCGGTTTCAAGTTTCCCAGATCCCTCATTACTGCTGCGCAATTTATCGCCATCAAAGAGCAAGTTTAAAGGGCAATAACAACACAAAGGCACAAGTGTGTTTCAGCAGACGTTGTTGTTGTGTCCCTTGGGCGAGAGTGGGGCGGAGCTCGGGAGTCGAACCCGCAACCTTTTCACTGAGAGGACGGGAGACGAGACACTCGTTTTAATCAACGAAAATCATGCATATTTCTCATTCAAAATCGTCCCTGACACGCTGCCGTCCATGAAAGCCTTTCACTTCATTCATGTTAAAGTGCGAGTGGGGTTCCGTGGTTTATCGCAGGTGCAGGTCTTGTGACTCCAGCTGCCACTGTAAAAGAGGGAAAAAAAGAAAACATGAATGTCATCCCCAGAGGGACAGAAATGATATATTGGCTTGAGGAAATGTGATGCTGTGCAAAGTTACATTTTAAGTAAATTAAAGCACATTTATTATTACATTTATTCAATTACCATTTCATTATAGAGCGATTTTGATCCAGCGTCAAAATCTGCAAATGTCCACAGAGCCATTAGAGTAAACAACGTTAAAAAGGAAACAAAGTACAGTGGAACCTTTATGCAGATTACATTCACTAATGCGGGCCTTTTCAACTTACGGCCTGTGGCCTCAAACACGGCACTCCAAATGATCTGATCTGGCCTAAATTGAAGTTTTTTTTCTTGTTTATACTCGCGCAGTTGGTTCTCGTCAGCTCCTGGTTCAGTCCTTTCAGTCCTGTTCAGTTCCTGGTTCAGTCCTGTTCAGTCCTGGTTCAGCCCTGGTCCAGACCTGGTTCAGACCTGGTTCAGACCTGGTTCAGTCCTGGTTCAGACCTGGTTCAGACCTGGTTCAGACCTGGTTCAGTCCTGGTTCAGTCCTGGTCCAGACCTGGTCTGGTTGGAGTTGGTGCTCTTGCGTCATAAAGTCCTGGGTTTGATTTTGCAGAAACGTTCACAGAAATCTCTTTATTCTGACTTTATTTGGTGAGTTTAAACCTGTCGTACATTTAAATGACAGTTTTACACCGATCGAGCAGGTATTTGTGGAGAAAAGTTTAAAAAAATCTGTAAAAAATGACAGGAATTATTATTTTTTGACTCTCTAAATATTAATTCAACAAAATAAAATCGCTCTCATATATTTTTATTAGTCAAAAAATAAATAAAAAAAACATTACATGAGTTTTGGCCCAGTGGTTGCTGGGTAATTTCCTACTGTGATGTCATCAATTACAAACAGGAAGTGAAATTATAAACCTAAAAAATGAATTATTCTGTGACGACATTTGTATATTTTTTAGCACAATTCTAAAAATATATTGATCTTAACTGCATTATAGTTCAATGAGTCGTCCGACCTGTAGGGGGCGCTTCAAGCCTGGGTCAAAGTGTGCAGTTTTACAGAACGACGCCAAAGGAGGACGGTAAAACTGAAATATTCCGTAAACCGTTCCCGCCGCTTGCTCCTTATCTCCAATTGCGGCGTGACAAACATTATTAGAAAAGCGCACTTCCTGTCGCGGATTATCAGACGCGCACTTTTCAGCTTCTCCTTATCGACTTATCAAAAAAACCAAAAAACCCAAAACCCAAAACCCATTCACAAACGCCGACGCGCTCCGTGAACGCCGACGACAAAACATTGCAGTTTTCTTCCCGTTTCGCTGGAGAAAAGTCGACATTGTTTTGGCTTTCCCGCTCGACGAAACGGCGGAGGAAGTGGCTGCGAATTCGAATGCGTTTGTGGCGAGTGAAAAAGCAGGTTTTTTTTGAGGGGAAGATCTGAGAGACGGTCGAATGGGGGGCTTTGAAACTGAGCAAATAAGCGAGTTTGTAGGTATCAAGGACCTCGAAGTGGTTCGTGTGAACGGCGTCAAACGGACATCTCCAAAGCTCACAAAGGTTCATGTCTGTTTCTGGTTTTGTTTGGACGCTTCTCGCTGCTCTATTTCGTCTTCGCATCCAAACGGCGTCCAACAGTTGCCGCTCTTTGAAGACGGCGAAATTAGACCGATCTTTTGAAGCAGAATTCGCCGTTTCGCCGTCAGATCGCAGATTCGTTGACCGGGTTTTACGGTTCGTACTGGGCCGATCCACGCGAGACGAAAACTGGCACAAAAGGTCAACGTCTTTGCTGTCAAAAATAAACACATAGGCCCCGCCTCCATTCCCAGATTATGACATCATCAAATTCTACAACATGAATGCGTGAATTACAGATCTTGAACATTAAAGAGACATTTCATCATTACTATTTTTTAAACTAAATATATATAACTTTTCTTCCTCCTGATTCCTGGCCTCAACCATTTGCCGAGTGTCTGTCCCCTCTCTCTACCCATTTAACGCTTTAATACTGTCAAATAGATAGAATATAGAAAAGAAATAAATCAAGTAAAAGGATAAAGGTGATCGTAGACAAATTAGAATCGAACTCGTCTCACTTCCGTACGTCGAGAGACTCCACAAATTGGACCTTCTCAAGCAGAACAGCTGCTGCTTGAAAAACATGGCCCAGGATCATTCTAATTCTCACGTTCACGTCCCAATTACCAACAACATGTCCCTCTTTAATTCCATACACTTAAACACACTTGTCCACCATGTTCTGCGACCTTCTCCTCTTCACTCTGACAGCAGCGATTCATAATGACCGTAATTAACCTCAAACACACAGGCCTAACGAGCAGCAACCACTGCTTTAATTATGTGCACAACGGGGGCTGAAACGGGGGTGAAAAAGGGCTGAAACGGGGGTGAAACCAGGACTTAAACCAGGACTTAAACCAGGACTGAAACAGGACTGAAACAAGGCTGAAACTGAGCGGAAACAGGGCTGAAACAGGGCTAAAACAGGACTGAAACGGGGCTGAAACGGGGCTGAAACGGGGCTGAAACGGGACTGAAAACGGGGCCCTGAAACGGGGCTGAAACGGGGCTGAAACAGGACTGAAACCAGGACTGAAACCAGGACTAGAACCATGACTGAAATTGACTGAAACGGGGCTGAAACGGGGCTGAAACGGGGCTGAAACGGGCTGAAACAGGACTGAAACAAGACTGAAACAAGACTGAAACAGGACTGAAGCAGGACTGAAATGGGGTGAAACAGAACTGACAGGACGGAAACCAGGACTGAACAGGACTGAAACAAGGCTAAAACAGGGCTGAAACGGGCTGAAACTGGGCTGAAACAGAGCTGAAAACGGGCTGAAACAGGGCTGAACCGGACTAAACGGGTGTATTCACATTTGTCTTTATTTTGCGCTAAATTGAGCCCATTTTAGTCTTTAGTTTTGATGCGGTGGATTAAGTGTGCAACTACAGACTAAACCTGGACTAAACTTGAACTAAACCTGGACTAAACTCGACCTAAACCAGGCCTAATGTGAAGCTGGCTGGTTTGTTCCTCCTCCTGTAGCGTCATTAGCCTTTCCCTGAGCCTGTCACTCACTCGTCAGCTGGCCACTCGGCCGTTTCGGGTCCTGGGGACCGTATGCTAATTGCTCCGCTGCCGCTGCCCTTTTCCCTGACCCTGAAGCACTCGGCTAATTAGGGTCTGTGGGAATCCATCCGGCCGCACATACACGCCTATAAATAACCGCGCGCGTAATGTAATTCATACTTCAGGCCGTTCTTGTCGCTTTTTTAAACGTTCTGATCTTGACAAATCAGAATTCTGCACTTTAAAGGACACATATTGAGTCTTTTGAGCTTTTTTAGCGTTGTTCCGGCATCAAAAACACGGTTATAGTTGTGTTTAGCTTCATTCTCGCTTGTTTCATGAATCCAAAATGTCGGCTCTATCAGCGTTCGACGATCCAACATGGCCGCTCCCTTGTGCTAATGTTGCTAACGTCCGCACAGCGCTAATGACGACACAAACGGACTCGCACACATCGATGTATAACGTACAAATGTAATAACGCGGAGGAGGTTTGCGCTCCTACCTGCGAGGACGCTGGTGGTGCGGTGGTTAAGGCCGGTGCACATGTGTGGTTGCTGCGTCGTGCGGTTCGAGTCCTGCCCTCAACATTTGCCGACTGTCTACAACCACTCTCTCCCCCTTTTACGCTTCCAATGTCGAATAAAGACTATAATATTCCACAGAACGGCATATATAGTGGGAAATACATCAAAATATTGGGAACGTGTGCTACATTTTTATACCAAATAGTTTATGCTAAAAATGCTACGAAAAAAGCTAATTAGAAATACAAAGCACTTTTGCGAGTCGTTTCTGTTTGATTGACATCATAACATAATATCGTCATCGAGAATCTCCCTAAAAATATTGCGATATTAGTTTTTGTCAATATCGCCCAGAGCTGAAAGATCCAAAGATCCGTCGTGACATTCAGCATTTTTGATCGATTTGCTAAACGTCCGGAACTCGACTCGAAACGAAACGCGCTGCCGTCTTGATGCGCTCGCCGCTTACAACAGCGTTTGTGCGCATCGGAAACGGGACGACGCGACTTCTCGTTCCTGAAATACAACCGCCTTCTGCTGCTTTGCTCGCGGTTCGAATTGGCCTAAAAACAATCGCTGCGAGCTTCAAAGTCAAGGTGCGTCCATTTGAGCGCTGCAACGATCGACCGCAGCCTCAGAAAAGTTGATTTCGCAGAACGCAGGACCTTCAAATCGCCCCGGAGACTTGCAAACAGACGCGGCGGCGGAGAAATGCGGTCCGTCCGGTGGAGCGTCCTGTTTAGTCCAGTCAGTAGCCTCGGGGGCGCTCCGCTCACCCATCCGCAGTCGAGGGCCCGTGGGCGCCGCGATCGACTCCGCGCCCTTCGCCGAGTCAGCGGTGCGGCCGACGCTCCCGGGCTCTTCGCGGGGGGAGAGAGGGAGCGAGAGAGAGCGGCCGCGTCCCATTTCTCAAGCCCCGTTGCCCCTCGGCCCCCTCTGGTGGTCGAGCCCGAGCGGAGATGGCGTCGTCTGTCGGTTGATTCGCCCCCCTGAGGAGACGAGGAGTGAGGAAGAAGCAGAGGAGACGAGAAAGGAGCGAAGGAAGGACGGACGGAGAGGAAGGAAGGTTGAAAAGGTTAAAAGACTTGACCGCAGCGAAGATAAATATTCAGCTTGATCTAGTTTTGTTTAATTTAGAGATTATTATTGATTAGGTATTGATTTGTTTCCATTTTTTTCAAGGACACGAGTAAAGTTGCATTTTTTTTACCTTGTTATACCTGGAGATTTCCCTTCATATTGATAGATTTAGCATCATCTACTTCAGTGAAAATCTCACATTCGCCGGTCTTTTTTTGCGTTCTAAACAGTGAACCGATGAATCAAAAGAAGAATCGCTGTTAATTCACTTTTAATCCGTGCCGTTTGATTCCATTTTCAGGAACTGATCATGACAAATAAAAGAAAACGCCAACATCGAACCTATTTTATTGGGATTATAAAGACAGGGAAAGCGTTTTCTGGAGATTTGGGAGTGAATCGCGATGTTTTTCAGTGTTTTTTTACATACATTTAGTAATATGTTTCTTTTTGGAGCTTTTGCCAGTTCCAATGTTCCTGTTTAGTCGACAGATTGTCAAAAATGTAAATCTTAGTACTTTTTTGTGGACAACACTGTGTAAATCCAACAGAAATGTGTAAAAACGTGACTTTAAATGTGCAAGTCGAGGTTTGAGATGTGAAATGTCTGTAAAATGTATCGCAAAAGTGCATGAAAATTGTTTAAATATATTTGTTCTAATCTTTTTGTGGAATTTTTATTTCGATTTTTCTATAAACAATACATTAAACATTTGTAATATGATCTAAACTTCTATACATTGCCCACCTCTACGAAGACAGAAAGAGTCTTAGTAAAAGTAACTCATTAAATTATGCACAAAAATCTGGTATTTTTAAAGGGTAAAAAAATGAAATCATCGTATCTGAAAGAGCGGCAAGAAACAGAAACCATTTAATATTGTCAAATCAGAATGTCAAGATTATTATTATTATTATTATTATTATTAATAACACAATCGTAAGAACTAAAACATAAGAATCGAGACCATTTTAGAAGCATTTTTACTTAAATTTATCGTCCAAAAAACGCATCTAAATGTTTTTTCTGGCTGTTTTTGTCACTTTTTTGTCATTCAGAAAGTTTAATTTCATAAAGCTGGGCACAAACGTCGCGAACATAAAACGTGCGAGACGACGATTTCTCTCCCGTTTGGTCGCCGTAACCGCGAATAATCGTTGAATCGCGGAGAGACCAAAACCTTTCTCTCTTTGCACGTATTCGTTCCTGAATACGACGGACGGCCTGCCTCGTCGCGCCCGTTATCTGCGTGGACGTTCCCGTTTGTCCGCGCCTGCTGATAGAATAATCCCCCCTCTCCGGACCGGCGAGCGTTTCATCCGTGTTTGACCTCGCCTCTTATCGCCGAGCTGGTGCTGCGGCGGGAAAAGGCAGGAACACAAAGCTGATTAACAGGAGAAAGTCGGTCTCGATTGCACAAGCGATACGAGGGTCTCGGAAGAGGCCTGTCCCAGAAAGTACGCGGGTTCAGGAAGAGCAAACGTGGGTGGAATGGTCGTCGTTTAGAAGGATTTGTCGACGTTTTGAAGCCCGTAAAGGCTGTCATAGAAAACCTTCTCGCTCTTCCACTTTCGTCCGCTCGTGTTTAGCTTTGCGACGACGTCAGACAAAGGTCGATAAACAAGGGCCATTCAACATAAGGCCCAGGGGCAAAATCAGGCCCTCCAAGCGATTTAATCTGGCCCACGGCCCATTGTCCAGGTGTTAAAGAAAAACATTTTGTTTACTTGTTTCATTCTGGGTTAGCACTAGTTTAAACCTGGTTTGGTCTTAGTTTGGACTTGGTTTGGGCTTGGTTTAGTTTTGTTTGGGTTTGGGCTTGGTTTAGTCGTGGTTTAGTCTTGGTTTGGTCTTGGTTTAGTCTTTGTTTAGTCTTTATTTGGTCTTCGTTTGGTCTTTGGGTTTGGTTTAGTCTTGGTTTGGTCTTGGTTTAGTCGTGGTTTGGGTTTGGTTTGGGCTTGGTTTAGTCCTTGTTTAATTCTGGGTTAGCTCTAGTTTAGATCTGGTTGGGTCTTGGCTTGGTCTTGGTTTGGTCTTGGTTTGGTCTTGGTTTAGTCTTGGTTTGGTTTTGGTTTAGCCTTGGTCTTGGTTTGGTCTTGGTTTCGCCCTTGTTTAAGTTTGCTTTAGACTTGTTTTGATTCTGGCTTAGTCGTGGTCCAGACCTGGTTCAGCACTGACGGACCGTTTTGAAAGCCAATGTCGGTAAAGCGTTTTGTGTGTTATTGTGTTATTGATACAGTGTTGGGGATACTTTGTGCGACCCACAATGTCGCCGCAGTAACAGTGTGTTGTGCACCTCCGGCCCAGACGCCTTGGCCCTCCAAAAGGCCTGGCCCTCTGGAAAATGAAGATGAGTAGCCCTACGATAAAGGTCTACGTCAGTTCCGGTCGATCTTTTGGGGAACTGTGAGTCGGCCGGACGTGTCACGGGTTTAAAGAGAGGCACTTGTTTTGATCGACTCTGGATGACACACGTTTTAAGACCACCTTGAATGAAGGTTGAAATGTGGTGACTGAAGGCTACAGAATATTCATGAATAAAGGGAATTATTCACGTGTTTAAGAGTCTGCACGGCCCAGATAACGGTCATGATGAGAAAAATACCACTGCAATTATGTTTTGATGTGTCATTCTTTATTATGAGCTAAACTATCTGCCACAGCAAGAGAAATTGACACTAACCGACGTGTTCTGTCCCATTTTCTTATTTCAAGCTTTAAATTCATTTGAAGTCAGAATGCCGAGTCGAAATGTTTAATAATCGCCACCACTCGTAGGCAGCACTTTCACTTCCGCTTCGACAAAACCTCGGCACATAATCGCTTCTCTTTCTTCCTCATTCCTTCATGTATGAGTCACCGCTTTCCAACTGACCGCTCCTCTCTTCCCGTAGGCCTGTGTCGTCGTCCGAAATGGCCCGTCCTTCGCACATCCTCACCCGGGACGTGCAGACGCCGACGCGACTCCAGTTTCCCTCCCGCCCTTCGTGCTAGCAGGCGACCGGCCTCCACCACCTATGGGATCAACATGGCCGACGCGGACTACAAATACCGCCTTCTGGACCCGGCGTCGGACGAATACCGCAAGAGGCCGCTGCTGCTCCAAGTGGACAGCACGCTCATGAACCTTTTCGCCGTTTTGGAAGTGAGACGAGAGGCGCCGAAGCGATGGGGCGGCCTGAACCACCTGCGCCAGTTCCGGATCTACAGCTTCTTGTTCGGACTGGCGGTCGTGTTCTTGATCATGGCGTCGTACGTGCTGACGGGCGACAAGCGGGGCCTGATGTTGACGCCGTCGCCCTTTCAGTTCGGCGGGCCGGGCGGCGCCGGGGTCTTCGCGGTGAACGTGTCGCCGCTGAAGGATTACGAGCAGATGAAGTCGGTGGTGAAAGCCATCGAGGCCAAAGTGGAGTTTAGCGGGAAACGGCGGAAACCCAAACTGAAAGACGTCGTCGGCAGCGATCCGCACGTGAGTAAACGGTGTCATTATCGACTGCGTGTTTTTAAGAACGGACGAATACGAAATATCACTATTTAACAGTTATTGGCTCTAGGGCTGTAACAAGCGCCCTCTACTGGTCGGACGACGCACTGAACTAAAACGCAGTTAAGATAAATGTACTTTGAATTTTGCTATAAATTATAAAAATTTTTTGTAAATCCACAGAATTGCTACATTTTTCAGGTTTATAATTTCACTTCCTGTTTGTAATTCGATGACATCACACAAAGAAATTACCCATCAACCACTGGGCCAAAACTCATGTAATGTCACTATTTTAGTTTTAATTTGACAAATAACAAATATATGAGAGCCATATATTCATTTCGGTTGAATTCATGTTTCGAGAGTCAAAATATGTTGTTTCTTTTGTGCATAAAATTCTGACATGGAAACTTGCGTGTGATGTCACTTCCTGTCATTTTTCGACTGCTTTTTCAACGTTTTCTCCACAAATACCTGCTCGATTGGTGTCAAACAATAACTTACATGTGCGACAGGTACAAACACACCAAATAAAGTCAAAATCAGAAAATGGTCAAATTATTATCTTCTAAACAATGATTGAAATATGCGAAATTGTTTATTCGTTTTTTTTTTTACGTTTTCCTTCAATAACGCCACTGTCTTTGTTACGACACGGACGCTTTTCGGACATGTTTTAGAGTACTACAACTGCGATTATCTTTTATTGTCGATTAATCGGCCGTAATTGAGTAATTGAATGACCGAAAACAATAGGGATGTAACAATAATCGAAATGTCGTGATATTCCTTCGCTCAAATGCCTTGATTCGCCGCGACGACGACGGCGACGACGGCGACTAGACTGAAAAACGGATGCGAAGCGCTGCTCTTTTCAGTTCTTAAAATGTAAACGCACACGACACGACAAGTCCAACACTGAACACTTTTTATGGGGTGATTTCCCGCGCTGCAAAACGTTGTTAAAATGCGTCGGGTTCTTTCAAAACTCGCGATACGTCGTAGAACTGCGCGGGCGACGCATCGATTATCGCATGTACCGCATAATCGGGACGGTGCCGTGTCGTGGCCGCGTGTCGTGGGCCGCGTGTCGTGGGGCCCGCGTGTGCGTGGGCCGCGTGTCGTGGGCCGCGTCCTTACAATGAACAGTGCCAAAACGGTAGATTAAAAAGATCTAAAACGCAACCTCAACTGGACAAGGATGCGTCTTCAGCAGGAAAATCAGATTCCGTCCTTTTTTGATTACAAATAGGAGAAGCAAATGTGGCAATACTTGGTCGACATGAGACGCTATCACCGATTAATCGACTAAAGCCCTACGGTATTATACATTAAGAAGATTTAATTGGGATTAATTCAAATTGCGTAATCCCAGTTATTGAAAGAGGCATGAAGCAGTGTCACTATTAACGTTTATACGTCGATAAACGGAGAATAAGTGATATTTCTGCATTTTTTTGTGGCTCATTTTAATGACATTAAGACATTTCTACAGACACTTCCTGCCGCTTCTCGTGTACGGTGTGGCCGTTTTCGATCACCGTCGCAGCGCTCCAATTTTGCACGAACCTGCGGCGAATGCGTCAGCTGGAGATGAACTAGCGCTCGTCCTAATAATCGCATCACCGTCTCCGGTTCCGGTTTCTGCTGCTGCCGCGCGCTTGCGCCGCCATCGACCCGTTCTTAATTGTAGTCACAGTCGAGTCCCCGAAACAATTAAAGCCGATGCGGCGCGTTTCATAATCCCCCCGGCGCCGCTCGCCGTTTTCATTTATCGAAGACGAAATGCGTCGGGAAAAACCTGCGCTGGTTCTTCTTCAGAACGGTTGACCGTGTCGCCGGTTGACATTTTTCAAGTCGTTCTTGTAGCGATGGCCCAAAAAGATTGGCTTAATTATTGCTTAGCGCAGATATTAAATGGCCGGCTGGCTGTCATTCCTTTTGGGTCAATAGGACACTAAAGAGAGGCATGTGCGCGCCATGCTAATGGCTAATGCTATGCGTTTCTGGTTTAGAACCAAGTTTATCTCATGTTCCGTTTGTCTGTAACACGTATGACTCAGACCGGGTTATGCTTTAATGTCATCACAACATATGAATGAATAAATGAAAGCGTAGAAGGAAATAGTAATAATAAACGCTCTTTTTTTTAGACAACGCAGTGTAATTTTAACGCAAATGAATAGTTTCTTCCGTCTTTTAAGGATGCAAAATAGACTTTTTTGGAGCTTCTTTACACCGTTCTAACATCGTTCCCTCTGAAAAACACAGCAGGAGTTGTGTTTGGCTTCATTCACGCTTGTTTCATGAATCCTGTTTCACGAGCGCGTCAAAGGTGAGGATCTGTGCTGTGTTTAAGTCCATCAATCGACTCGTTCTGAGCATTTCTGACTCACATTTCTGACCTTACATTAGCATGTCGGGGCGAGCTAGCTTTTGTTTATATTTCCCCGTGCTATGTGCCCCAGCTGCCAGTGGATGGAGCGCTAATCACGAATCCTGACGAGGGAACGCCCGACTGAGAGAAAGTCACGTGTGGTTTTCAGAACAAACATTATTTTAAGTTCTAAAAGGATAGTTAAAGGACAAGAATAAAACAAATAATGTTGGTAAAACGTGGTATTTCTGCACATTTTTTATTAACATTTGTCTAATAATTAAACCTCGACTAATGCGTTTGAAGACACGTTTTAACACATTTCTATCGTATTGTTATTGAGAAAACTCCCCAAAAATAGAGATTACATTTGACCTATTACATTCATTTTCATCCACATCGCCGACCTGTAAGAATAATAATGTCATCATTCTGACTTCATTTGGAAATGGACACATTTCAAAGACTTTGGACCAATTAAGACCATTATTTTAATTTAAATATGCCATAAATTTGTTTTTGAATGATTAGTTGATGTTTATTTGTATTCTTATGTTATTCACTCTTTGTTTTGTTTATATATTTGAAAACTGAATAAATAAACAAATATAATTCAAATTGTACTCAAAATAGTAAAAAAAAACAAAAGCCAAACTGTACAACCGGCATCGTTTTGAATCCTGTCATTCCCTTTGCAGTTGTTTTCGGTGGTCCCTGAGAGATTCCTCGCCGGTTTGAAGAATCCCTGCTGGTACGAGGAATACCGGGGCAACAGCAGCGCCGACCCGTACCAGAACAACTTCTACGGGCGCTACTCGCGCCGCTTCCGCTTGGTTTTCCAGCAGCTCCGCGCCTCCTTCCGGGAGCACCTGGTGCCCAGGGAGGGGCGGGCGTTCCGGCTGCGGTGCCTGCCGTACTTCTACATCATCGGGCAGCCCAAGTGCGGCACCACGGACCTGTACGACCGGCTCAGGCTGCACCCGGAGGTCAGGTTCACCTTGTTCAAGGAGCCGCACTGGTGGACGCGCAAGAGGTTCGGTGAGTCCAGGCTAACGCTCCACGTAGAAGCGGGACATACGTCGGAAAATTCAATATGACGCAATCGTCGGTGATTAAAAGTGTTAAAATGAAGTTTAAAGCGATATTTCATGATTATTTTGTGTCAGCAGATTTTGAAGGGTTTCTAGCTCTTAAAGAGTTGGAGTTGTTTTTATTCCAAGTAGCACACTTTTGTCACGACTCCAGACCAACAAACGGGCGCAGAAACTAAAAGTCGTTTTTTGTTTCACTTCCTGGTCGTCGTCCCCCTTCCCCCCCCCCCCCCCCCCCCTTCCCCACAGAACGCCCCAAACGTCTCGTGAATGTTCAAAAACGCGTAGTCAAATGTGAACGCAGAAATTGAAACGGGGGAAAAACTGTCTTAGAACCTGAAGTGTAGGACGTCGCTTTGTGGAGGAGACTTGGTCCGCCTTTACCTTGTGTGTCGTGAACGTGTTTTTGAATTTATTTCTACATAAAGAATTAACATTAACAAAATACCATCATGACATTTCAAAGAAGTAGAAAGACAGAAAAAAAAATTAAAAATACATACAATAAATCACATAATTGATCATAAACTAGGGTATTTATTTATTGATTTAGTATTTATTATTTAACTAATATACGACTGTCATTTTTAAGCCGGGACTCGACAGATTCACTGCATTTTTAGTCACTGGAAATCGCAGTTTCAGCCGCAAGATTTTTGAGGTTCAGCTTTTTCTGTTCAAAAACTTCAAAATGAATAATTCAGTTCATATTGAATGCAATATTTCTAGCCTGTGTAAATCTGAAATTGCCACACGCCGGGCTCGCGTCCGTGTCATTTAAAAGGCACATTTTTCATTTTGAATCTTTAAAACGGAGAAAAACACAGTGAAAAAAATGTTTGAGGGTGAAAAGTACGAAGTGAGAAAGTTTGACGTATTTAAAAATTCTAAATCTTTCTCGAGCCAAAAGATTGATGACATTTCAGCTGCAGAAAGACACGCGTTTTTGTTCTTCATGTTTGGAATCAGAATCATTGCTGAGAAGAGTTGTCAAAGTATTTAAAACACAGATACTACATCAATACTAAACATAACATCATAAATACTCACATGTGTCGTAAATCACATATGGACTGAGCGTGGAAATGGACAAATTTAACATCAATGACACAAATGGACTAATATCATGGACATTGTCTTTTAATTTTTCTTTTTTTTCTTTGAACGCCTTAATGCCGAAATTTGAATTTGACTTGTATTTATTTATTATTTATTATTTATTTATTTATTTATTTATTATTTATTTATTATTTATGTGTTTGTTTATTGATTTACTGGTTTTCTTGGTCTCAACATTTAATTCATCCTCAATTATCTTCGAAACACAATTCAAAATCATAATTATTGTAATAAATATTAGCGTCTAGAAAAATAAATTCAAAGAAAATCAATAATAATAATTCCTAAAATACATGTCTAAAGAACTAAGAAGAGAGATTCCAAAAGCCACTCTATTAAAAGTGTAGGGAAGCGTGTCTCTGAAAAAATTAACAAAACAGTAAACAAGATTGAGGAACATATTGATTCAACTCTTTTGTAGTTGTAAAATTACATCCCTTGTCTAGACAAGGAGTGTTTTTATTGTCAATTGTTGTGTTCTTTCCTTGAGCCTTTTTCTCAGCCATCACTATTTAGCTTTGCGACCAATCTGTGTGCTGAAACCGCAGTTGTTCCGAGGTCGCGTGTCCTGCGCGTTTAAACCCTTTAATCCGGCTCTGGTGCTGTGAAATGGATTGCTCGTATAACTTCCGATTCTGCCGCCGTTTGCTACCTAGGTTCACGTACTTTCTCTTACGCTACTCTTTTATCCTGCTGTATCGCCCGCTCAATGCCTTGGTGCTGTCTCGAACAAATCCAGGTCCTTAGATTCGGTTTCGATCACTTAGTTTATTGTGCAGCGCCTTTCCTTAAATACAAGTACTAAAGTCCTTCATCACCACGCCACGAATACATAAGAGCCCCCCAGAAGCATTTGTGAGGGTAAGTTATACATATGTGAACCACGTCCTCACGACGTCGAGCGCAACGCACAAACTTGTAGACTGATACATATACAATGATCCCGAGCTCCAGAAACACGACTCTTTAATGATAGGTCAGGACGTGAGCAGGGTTTGTAGACCGTTGGATCATATACTCGGCTGCACTGGTATAGAAAACCTGGTTTGGACCGCTTTTGAGTGTAGACTTCTGGTTCTAGGTCAGTGGGTCTAAACCCTCGAGGTTTATGACCACTGTAGCTGTTATTGAATTTAGTGGGTCGAATGTTGTTTGACCTAGAATCACGTCGGTTTCAGCGTGTTTAGATCTGGTTTAGTCGTGGTTTAGTACCTGGTTTAAGCTGGTTTTATTGGTACACTGTTTACGTCGTGGTTTAGACCTGGTTTAGTCCTGGTTCAGCCCTGGTTTAAGCCCTGGTTTAGACCTGGTGAATGACCTGGTTTTAGACTGCTCATAGAACCTGGTTTAGTCGTGGGTTTTATGTGGTTTGACTCGTGGTTTACGACCTGGTGAAGACCGAGATAAACCAGCCACAACTCACTTGTTTATTGTTGCTGAATTGTCGTGAGACTGTTTTTCTGATGTGTCTGGGTGTGTCCGGGTGGTCAGGGTGTGTCAGGGTGTTTCGGGTGTTCTTCGGGTGTGTCCGGGTGTGTCAAGGGTGTTCTCCCGGGTGTGTCAGGTGTCCGGGTCTTTGGTGTGTCCGGGTGTGTCCGGGTGTGTCCGGGTCTTTCTGGGTGTGTCCGGGTGTGTCCGGGTCTTTCTGGGTGTGTCCGGGTCTGTCCGGGTCTTTCCGGGTGTGTCCGGGTCTTTCCGGGTGTGTCCGGGTCTTTCCGGGTGTTTCCGCTGAGCGGGCGACTGTGATAAATGTATAATTGCCAGCGTCAGCTCGGCTCTGTTCAAATCCTCTAAATATTCGTTGCTGCTGGAGCTTCGCTCGAGTTGTGACCAGAATCCAAATGTTGTTTAATCGACCGATGCAATTTACTCACAAATGAATATGCAAACCCAGCGACACACTCTGAATGAGAAGACGTTTTCTGTGCACGGAGCTCCATGCATTAAGAGGCATTATGGAACTTCAAGGAAGAGGAACACTTCAGTCTCAACCAGGTCCGACCAAGACCCAGTCTAAACTAGGACCCAACCAAGTCAGGTCTACGACAGGACAGCATCCTAATGATTAACTGAGTTTATAGGAACTTTGAACAAGTTTCAGGGGCCAAAGTGGAGTTTGGTTGTCATGGTGATGCTAACTATCCAACCAGCATGCTAACAGCACACTTCCTGGTTCTCAAGCGCTTTATAATTAGATGTAGACGGCTCACAGCGGCCTCATTTTGACCCTGAGAGCGGCTTTTATAAGACATCTGTACAAGCTACTGCACTGCACTGTGTACTGTACTGTACTGCACTGTGTACTGTCCTGTGTACTGTACTGTACTGTACTGCACTGTGTAATGTCCTGTGTACTGTACTGTACTGTACTGTGTACTGTACTGTACTGCACTGTGTACTGTACTAGGTCCTGTACTGTACTGTGTACTGTACTGCACTGTGTAATGTCCTGTGTACTGCACTGTGTAATGTCCTGTGTACTGTACTGTACTGCACTGTACTGTGTACTGTGTACTGTACTGTGTACTGTACTGTGTACTGTACTGTGTACTGTACTGTGTACTGCACTGTACTGTGTACTGTACTGTGTACTGTACTGTGTACTGTACTGTGTACTGCACTGTACTGTACTGTACTGTACTGTGTACTGCACTGTGTACTGCACTGTGTACTGCACTGTGTACTATACTGTGTACTATACTGTGTACTATACTGTGTACTATACTGTGTACTATACTGTGTACTGTGCTGTGTACTGTACTGTGTACTGTACTGTGTACTGTACTGTAGTTCTGGGGATGAGAGGGATGGCAATATGAACTTCAGTTTTTCAGCTGTTCTTCGGATGTTGTAACGTGTTCGCCGTTACCACGGACACACGAGCAGCAGATACTTCCTGTTTTCAGTTGTTTTCCGCTCGTGTCGGGTTTCCTCTCTGAAACATCAGCACAACTCAGATTAGACTGATCCCGTTTCATGTTTGATGCAGGAAGTGATGTCATGCAGGAAATGACTGTGTTTCAGGTTCAAGTCCGTCACGTCTTTTAACCCGACACACAAAGTTAAGGCCTAAATGCACTTTGTTTTGTTGATATTAGTGAACTGGAAACCCTTTCGTTCAAGCCGGGCGTTTGGATCGATTTGCATAAACGGCGAGGACTATTTGAAGTGCGTGCCTGGAAACGTAGATGATACATATATTGATTTCGTGAGTCAGGGCTGAGGCTCGAAGAAAGATTACAAAAGGTTATCATCGGACAACTTGGTAGTAAAAGTGTAGACCGCAGACTTGAGGACATTAGGTTAGATTTGCGTCTTAACAGTGGGATTCTGTTAAAAGTTCACATTTCTAAACGCGTCCATGAGAATTGACCAAAAGATTCACATGTATTTCAGAAAATGATGTGGAGGAAAATATGATACTTCAAAGCCTTCGCGATTTACTAATTACGTCCATTCGATTGATCTTGCAGCTCTAATGTGTTTTCGGTGGTGAACATGCAGCTTCACTGACGCACCTGCGTTTCTACTTTAGCTTTGTGCTCACTTTTTGACGTTGAAACGAGGCTAAAACTGGATTCATGGTGATTTTTGGTGTGGACTGGACGTTGTTTGCGGACACGGGCGTGGACGAGAACGCTGCAGTTTCACTTAAAAGTCGCTTACAAAGGACCCAAACTCCGGTTAAGAGAAGCAAATCCGGGCGTAAACCGGGCAAAATCTCCCGTAAGCGTGCTCCGGGCTTAATTAATCTAAATATTCACCTGTTGAAGTATGCTAAAATGCTAAAATCCTAAACGTTCTTTCTGCTGTAGCGTGATTTAGCCTGAATGCTAACGTGTGCTAGCCTTTGAGCACAGCGCTAGATCAATTTGCTGAAGTATGCGCGAATGCTAAAATGCTAAACGCTCTTTCTGCTGTAGCGTGATTTAGCCTGAATGCTAACGTGTGCTAGCCTCTGAGCACAGCGCTAGATCAATTTGTTGAAATATGCTCGAATGCTAAAATGCTAAACGCTCTTTCTGCTGTAGCATGATTTAGCCTGAATGCTAACGTGTGCTAGCCTTTGAGCACAGCGCTAGATCAATTTGCTGAAGTATGCTCGAATGTGCTAAAATGCCTAAACGCTCTTTCTGCTGTAGCATGATTTAGCCTGAATGCTAACGTGTGCTAGCCTTTGAGCACAGCGCTAGATCAATTTGCTGAAGTATGCTCGAATGCTAAAATGCTAAACGCTCTTTCTGCTGTAGCATGATTTAGCCTGAATGCTAACGTGTGCTAGCCTTTGAGCACAGCGCTAGATCCATTTGCTGAAGTATGCTCGAATGCTAAAATGCTAAACATTTTTATTTTTAAAAAGTTTAGCATTTTATTTTTTGTTTATTGACCTTTATTTAAGCAGGAAAGTTAAAGATGTCGCCGCTCTTTGTCAAGGGAGGGGCTTATTGCACTTTAAAGGCTTTTAAGTGAGTATTTTATATTCCTGCTCCAGAGTGGACTTAAATGTGTTTAAATCGTGTGACTTTTACCCGGTTTTGAGAACTTCCAACCTTCAAATGATATATTATGGTTAGGGTTAAAGTCAAACCTACCAAACTCAAGATAAGATCACTTTCATTACTAATCATGTAAATTTACCTAGATATGATTTATTGCAGTTAAAAGGGCTCAATTATTACATTTTAATCTGGTTTATTTACATTCACTGGCTTGTACAGACGGGGGCAGCTAAACTAACATTGTTGTAGTAGAGCCTCTGCGCCACGGCAACGGGCCTGAAATTACACGCGACAGAAGACGTACGACGACGAAGAACGTACGACAGAAGACGTACGACGACGGAAGACGTACGACAGGACGACCGAAGACGTACGACGACAGAAGACGTACGACAGAAGACGTACGACAGAAGACGTACGACGGCAGCAGACGTACGACGGAAGACGTACGACGGCAGCAGACGTACGACGACAGAAGACGCACAATTCCAATAGGTGGCGGTAAATGCACCTTTCGGCTGCAAACCGCCATAAAAAGCAACACAACAAATGAATACAACCAATGGGAGAGCAGTGATGACGTTATTGTTTTTAAACTCTTGGTGACAGAAGTAACCGAGGCAACGATGATGTCATAAAAAGATTGAATTGAATGAAGATGTCATATGGTTCTTTGCTACAAAGCCTTTATACTGTGAGTGGAAGTGACAGACTTTAGACTTTATTCTTTAATAAAGTTAAAGTTTATTATTCTTTAATAAAGTCTAAAGAATAAAGGATGGCGGCAGTGTAACACTATGGATACCAACCGCCATAAAACACCACCAAAGAAGAAGACACATTCGAATCATTTTCAACGTTGGCGGAGACACGAGTCACAAAGCAGAAGTGAGACAGAA
Source organism: Chaenogobius annularis (assembly GCA_015082035.1). Classification (NCBI taxonomy): domain Eukaryota; kingdom Metazoa; phylum Chordata; class Actinopteri; order Gobiiformes; family Gobiidae; genus Chaenogobius; species Chaenogobius annularis. The sequence continues at coordinate 425,777 of BJKM01000693.1, read as the reverse complement.
AACAAAGCACTTTATACATTCAGCAGAAGCTGAAATGGAGATGCAGACGCTCAGCACGACTTGTTCATCTGCGGTTATGGAGATGTTGAAGAGAGAGACGGAGGAGAAGAGAGCCATTTTTCACGCCGCCATCGCCGCACTCCAGGCGAGGTTTGACAGCAGCCTCGACGTGGCGTTCGTGCCGAGCGCCGTGGCCGAGCCGGTCACGCAGACGCACACACAACTTGAAGCGGCTTTGCGCAGAGTGTCCAAGGTCGAGCTGGAGAACATCAGTCTGCAGGATCGCCTTCACATGAAGGAGGAGGAAAATCTAGAGCTCCAGCAGATCCAGAAAATGCACATTGTGAGGGACGTCAGCACTGAGAAGACTAGACGACGTTGCGAGGAAGAAATGCAGTCTATCATCTTCATTCATGAGAAAGAAGTCGCACAACTGCTGCAAAGGATCGACGCGCATGCTCGAGAAAACCATGACTTCAGATTTTACCACGAGTCGACTGTGTACCAGCTCCATTCATACATTAAGGAGCTGGAGGACGGACTGGAGGCTTCAAGAGTAAAATCCCATTGGTCCAGAGAAGCTTTTATGCAGGAAATGCAAGCCAACCACTGTCTGCATGAGAGACGGGTTGCAGATATGAGTGAAATGATGGACGCTCTCCTCGATAACAATGAAGAGCTGAACTCAAAGATGATGCGCCTGGAGGTGGCCCTCAAAGAGGAATCTGAGTCCAAACAGCAGAAGACTGACCACACTGCTGGGACTGAGGGGAAATTGGAGATGGTCGAACAGGGTGACGATCTTCTGCAAAAGCAGTGGCAGATGCAGCAGGCCGATGTAATAGCTAAAACAGTGGAGCAAATGCTAAGAGCTGACATTGTTGAGCTCCAAAGGCGGCTCAATGAGGAAATCTACTGGAATAATGAGCACAAAGTGCACATTGGGAAACTAAAAGAGGAGCTCAGAGCTTTTCAGGAGCAGCCCAGAACAAACCGCTTCCACCACCACCACCACCACCAGCAGCAGCAGACAAGGGCACCCTCTCGTCCTCAGCAGGAACGGCCTCACGCTGAAAAACAGAGGTTCCAACGACTCCTCGAACAGGAAATACAGTCCCATAATTACACCAGATCGGTTATAAGAAGACTGGAAGAGGAAAAAAAAGGCCTGATGGAGTTTCAGCAGATTCATGAAGCACAAACAAGTAATGCTCCTCGACAGGGCCAGGTTAAGAAAGGGAAGCACAAACTCGACAACCTCCTGAAGGACTTCAATAAGAAGGTTGAGGAGTGCAAGACTTTGGAGAGGAAAAACCACATCCACATTTGCACTCTTCAAGACCTCAGGAAGGAAATTGAAAACCTTCGAGGAGTGAAGAGTAAAGTCGACCAGGAGAGCCAGTGCAAGGAAAGTCTTGTGGACCAAGCGGAGGTTAAAATCGCCAAACACAAGCTCCAGTAACGGCAGCAGACATCGTCGAGGTCCACTTAAAAACGCCCGTTCCCCTAAAACCCCAAAACGATTTGACTGCTCCAACATGGATCTAGAACTAGAGTTTAATTCAGGCCCTAAAAAACCCTAGCTTGACCTGAGCTCCAATTGTGAACCTGCGCTAAATAATGCCAAACTTATGAGTACGCGACCATTTCTTCTGAATAGACCTCTGTTTTTGTAATCATTCTATGACAGTTTCGGATGCGCTGAGCTGAATTAAACACTGTTCTTACTTCGAGCGGTAAGACGCCACCTGCTGGTCGACGCCTTCGGAAACCTGGAGGAGGAGGAGGAGGAGGAGCTGGACCGACTTTCTCATACCTGGGATAGAGTTCTGAAGAGGTGGGCCTGCGCTGTCGTCCCGCTGCTGCGGTTGGAACGACTGTGCCCAAACATTCTGCGGAGAAAGGCAAACGAAACGGTCACAGAATGATCCAAATAAACAACAACAACAACAAAACTGTGATTTTCCAGAGTTTTACAGCCCGACCTCAGGATGCACAGCGCAGGCGTGGTCCAGGCCATAAGTGCGTGCGCGGTGTAGTCAGGTCGGCTGTTCTCCGCCCCGACAACCAAAAAAAAAACCCCACTCCCGTTCGAATAAAAATGAGCGAAAAAACAACTTTGTTTTTGTGTTATTTCTGACCTAGATCTTTATCTTTGTGATTGTTATGCTTTTCTTTTATTTATTTTTTATTTGTTTTGATGCATTTCTGTTGTGATGTCAATGTGTTTTCGTTCTTGAAGTGTTTACAAGACAATTCAAGTATATTTGTATTTGAAAAGTACTGAAATAAGTATGTGTAGTACATGTTCACGATATATAATAATGCATAACTCGACTAGAAGCCATTGCGAGTGATTGTGTCGTTGCTTGTACAGTTTCCGTGACGATGATGTCACAGAGCACCAACATTCCGCCACTCTAAGGGGACGGGGGAAAATTGCAACTTTGACGACGGATAATGAAGACACGACAAGACCTTATTGTTACCCAAAGTAACAATAAGAATCAAGACGGAAAATATGTACAAAATGAACTTTGAATGACGAAAACCGGACAAAAAATGCAAACTGATTCGTGCGGAAAAACCCCAACGTTCATGTCAAACGGCCCATGACAGGTTTTTACGACGTTCTAATTTGGACTTTATTTGGTTGTATTTATACCTGTTGTACATATATTTGATAGTTTTACACCAATCAAGCTGGTATTTGTGGAGAAAAAAATCTGTGGAAAATGACAGGAGGTGACATCACACCAGGGACACTCATTCCAGTCAAAGTTTATTCTAATTTACACAAAGAAACACCTTTTTTGACTCTAAACATGAATTCAACAAATAAAGTCGCTCTCATAAATTTTTATTTGTCAAATTTAAAAAAATGACAGATGAGTTTTGGCCCAGTGGTTGCTGGGTAATTTGATGTGATGTCATCGATTACAAACAGGAAGTTAAATTATAAACCTAAAAAAATAGCTATTCTGTGATATTTGAAAAAAAGATTTTTTTTTTAGCAAAATTCTAAATATATTTTAACTGCATTTTAGTTCAATGAGTTGTCCGACCTGTAGAGGGCACTTCAACCATAGACTCCACCTGAACCTGTGTTAAACTATTCTAAAACATATAAAATACGGTTTTGATCATTTCGTGACAGTTCCAACTGAACTCAACTGATGTTTCTGTTATTTCATTGCTCTGATCTTGGTATGAATATTTATGTGATTAAATGTAAACATATTTATCTTAAAGTGCCCCCTACAGGTCGGACAACTCATTTACAATCACGAGGAAATTCATCTAATGTCAATTTTTTTATTTGACAAATACAAATACATGAGAGCGACTTTATTTTGTTGAATTCATGTTTAGAGTAAAAAATGTTGTTTATTTTGTGTAAATTCTGCATAAACTTTGATTGGAATGAGTGTCCCTGTGATGTCACTTCCTGTCATTGCCTACAGATTTTCCCAAATTTTCTCCACAAATCCCTGCTCGATCGGTGTATAACTCTCATTTATATGTACGACAGGTACAAATACATGAGTCATAATTGGAAAATGGTGCACTCCTGTCGTACGTCGCTTTAACTGCGGTTCAGGTCCAAAGACAGGTCCAACCATTGATTATTTTTGGGCTGCGTCGTCGCGGTGACACGTCGTTCCCGTGCCGCGGCGGAGAGAGCACCTGCTTCCTCTCATCAACCCCCGGACTACAAACGCCTTTAACGGCCTCGGCTTCAAAGTCGCCGGCGCCGGGAAACACCTCGGCGCCGGCGGGGGAACGTAATTGGGAACGAAAATAATGAGGAGGGAAAGCGCGGGGGCGGCAGCAGCGCCAGGGCGATCAATCGGAGCGAGAGCGGCTGTGTTCGTTTCGTTTAGCATTTCATCATTTGTCAGATAGGGGGCAGCGGTCAACAGCGGCCCTTTTCGGCAGCGCGTAAACAAAAGCATCCAGGCAAAAAGTGACGTGATTTCACCGCAGAATATCAGGAAATACGACAAATCGAGGTGGTTTTAGCCAATGAGAACGAGCTGTGAGTGACGTCTGAGCGGCTTTAAACATTTAACGTGTTTAATTGACATTATTTTGAGATTATAAAGACGCATAGCATTTTTGAGTCTGAGTTTCAGCCTTTATTGGACAAATGCTTTCACAACGCGTGAGTTTGTCATGTTATCCACGGATATATCACACACTTTACCACAAATTGTGCGTTTTGTGAAGCTCAAATACAGTTTTTTGAGTCTGGAAAAATTGTGTTTTTCCATCTTTTACGACAGAAAAGCAAATTAACTGGCATTTCTACACCGGGAATTCAAAATGATTGCTTATTATTGATTACAAAGACGTAAAACCATTTGCGTTTAGAGCTGATGTCAGTTAATAATTGGAAATATTTATGATTTTACTCCACGTTAGCCTCTTTCCTAATGGGATTGTGTATGAATTCTATGTGAGATTTATTAACTTTTGATGCACAAACGTTGAACCGTCTCGTTATTATTATTATCTGTTTTTGCTCCACAAACTTTAATCTCACGTCTTAATTAGTCCTTTTCGACGGACAACAATCAACAACAACTTTGGAGTTCAATAACGGCGCCACTTTCTGACTTTTGTTTATTTTCCCTGGCGGAGAAGACGCTGAACTTTACGTGGATTCGACCATAAAATTCTACCCTTGAGCTCCAAATATTTAGTACGTACAAAAGTCTTTTCACTGACGCAGATGTCGTGATGAAATGACCATTAGAAGAACAATCTATCCCAAAAGTTTCTGAAATAAAGTGCAAAGAATCAGTCTCGTGCGTCCGCTTTCCTGTCTTTTCACAAGCCGACAGCTCCCCCTTGTGGCCAGTGTTCTCATTTCACACCACGACGCGAACCAAGAACATAAACATTTAAAAAGATCTCGTCCTCCAAAGCGAAGTCTAATCTAAGATCTTCAGGGTTTTAAACTGATTGTGGACTCCTTTGCCTTGGGTCTTTCAAAATGTGTGACTTAATTTGATGTTTTTGTGGAAATACAACCAGCAGAGGGCGCCAGGACTCCATCAATAACAGGACTAGAAAACTCAGTTCTGGTGTCGTTTTCTTTCTTCAGGTCGTGAGCGTGGATATTTGGTGTTTGGTGTTTGGCGCGCTCTTGTAAACGTGTTTCTCCTGTGGCAGGTCTGATCCGTCTGAGCGAGCGCCGCAATCGCTTCCCCGTGGAGGATTATCTGGACCTGTTTGACCAGGCGGCCCACCTCATCCAGGGCAACGCCACGAGTGACCCCCGAGGGGCGCCGAGTCAGCCCGACGTCATCATCGGTAAGAGAGGAAGAAGCGGGACTAAAGCGGGACTAAAGCAGGACTAAAACTGGACTAAAGCGGGTCTGACTCTGGACCAAACTAAGAGTGTAGTTTTAACATTTAAGTGGTATAAATGTGAACTGTTGGCCCGGCAGGAGAGGCCAGCGCGTCGACCATGTGGGACAACAACGCCTGGGTCTACGTCTACGACAACTGCACGGACAGAGAGCCGCCGTTCCTCGTCCAGGACTTCGTTCACGCGCTGCAGCCTCGCGCTCGCTTCATCGTCATGCTCAGGGATCCCGTCGAGAGGTGCCCGACACACTCACTGTCCCGCCGAGATCTGCCCACAACACTCACTGTTCCGTCGAGAAGGTGCCCGACACACTCACTGTCCCGCCGAGATCTGCCCGACACACTCACTGTCTCGTCGAGAGGTGCCCGACACACTCACTGTCCCGTCGAGAGGTGCCCGACACACTCACTTGTCCGTCGAGAGGTGCCCGACCACACTCACTGTCCCGCCGAGATCTGCCCGACACACTCACTGTCCCGTCGAGAGGTGCCCGAACACTCACTGTCCCGCGAGATCTGCCCGACACACTACTCACTGTCCGTCGAGAGGTGCCCGACACACTCACTGTCCCGTCGAGAGGTGCCCGACACACTCACTGTCCCGCGAGATCTGCCCGACACACTCACTGTCCCGTCGAGAGGTGCCCACACACTCACTGTCCCGTCGAGAGGTGCCCGACACACTCACTGTCCCGCCGAGATCTGCCCGACACGCTCACTGTCCCGCCGAGATCTGCCCGACACACTCACTGTCCCCGTCGAGAGGTGCCCGACACACTCACTGTCCCGCCGAGATCTGCCCGACACATCCACTGTCCCGTCGAGAGGTGCCCGACACACTCACTGTCCCGTCGAGAGGTGCCCGACACACTCACTGCTGTCGCCGTCGAGAGGTGCCCGACACACTCACTGTCCCCGACCGAGATTGCCCGACACACTCACTGTCCCGTCAAGAGGTGCCCGACACACTCACTGTCCCGCCGAGATCTGCCCGACACACTCACTGTCCCGTCAAGAGGTGCCCGACACACTCACTGTCCCGCCGAGATTGCCCGACACACTCACTGTCGCCGAGATCTGCCCGACACACTCACTGTCCGCCGAGATCTGCCCGACACACTCACTGTCCGTCAAGAGGTGCCCGACACACTCACTGTCCGGCCGAGATCTGCCCGACACAACTCACTGTCCCGCCGAGATCTGCCCGACACACTCACTGTCCCGTCGAGAGGTGCCCGACACACTCACTGTCCCGCCGATCTGCCCGATCTGCCCGACACACTCACTGTCCCGCCGGAGATCTGCCCGACACACTCACTGTCCCGTCGAGAGGTGCCCGACACACTCACTGTCCCGCCGAGATCTGCCCGACACACTCACTGTCCCGCCGAGAGGTGCCCGACACACTCACTGTCCGCTCGAGAGGTGCCCGACACACTCACTGTCCCGCCGAGATCTGCCCGACACACTCACTGTCCCGTCGAGAGGTGCCGACACACTCACTGTCCCGCGAGAGTCTGCCCACACGCTCACTGTCCCGCGAGAGTGCCCGACACAATCACTGTCCCGCCGGATCTGCCGACACTCACTGTCCGCCGAGAGGTGCCCGACACACTCACTGTCCCGCCGAGATCTGCCCGACACACTCACTGTCCCGTCGAGAGGTGCCCGACACACTCACTGTCCCGCCGAGATCTGCCCGACACACTCACTGTCCCGCCGAGAGGTGCCCGAGCCACTCACTGTCCCGTCGAGAGTGCCGACACACTCACTGTCCCCCGAGATCTGCCCGACAAACTCACTGTCCCGCCGAGATCCTGCCGACACCCTCACTGTCCGCCGAGATCTGCCCAAACACACTCACCTGTCCGTCGAGAGGTGAACTCACTGTCCCGCCGAGATCTGCCCGACACACTCACTGTCCCGCCGAGATCTGCCCGACACACTCACTGTCCCGCCGAGATCTGCCCGACACACTCACTGTCCCGCCGAGATCTGCCCGACACACTCACTGTGTCAGATCTGCTTTAAACACATTTAACATGACTTTTTGTTTTCAGGATTTACTGGACGACTGGTTTACATTTTTGCCAGTCTTGGTTTAATCTTTATTTAGTTAATTAGTTAGTTAGTAGTTTGTTTAGTTGTAGTACAATTCTAGTCCTGGTTTAGTCCTGGTTTAGTCCTGGTTTAGTCCTGCGTTAGTTCTGCTTTTGTCCTGCTTTAGTCCTGGTTTAATCCTGGTTTAGCCCATCTTTAGTCCTGGTTTGGACCTGGTTTAGCCCTGGTTTGGACCTGGTTTAGTCCTGGTTTAGTCCTGGTTTAGACCTGGTTTAGTCAATCTTTAGTCTTGGTTTAGTCCTGGTTTAGACCTGGTTTAGTCAATATTTAGTCTTGGTTTAGTCCAGCTTTAGTCCTGGTTTAATCCTGGTTTAGTCCATCTTTAGTCCTGGTTTAGACCTGGTTTAGCCCTGGTTCAGGACGAGAGGCTCTAGACTCTGTCATGTGTGTCTGTGGCCACAAGGGGGCAGTGCAGTATAACTAGTCTGCGGTGAGACGCTCGTCTTCAGCTCAGACACGTCCTGCTGCCGTAGAAGAACAGGATCTTTAGACACCCGCTGAGCTGCTGGTGTTCCTTCAACTCTGCAGCTTCACGAGGAGGCTGTAGGTGGCGCTCACAGGAAGAGGCCACACAGAAGTCACTCAGATCCTCCTCACACACAGTACACTCAAAGGGCTGTCGGTTGTAACGTGGCTGTGGTGCTCCTCAGACTGTACTCGGACTACCTTTACTTCGGCATCTCCAACAAGTCGGCCGAGGACTTCCACGACAAAGTGTCCGAGTCTCTGCTGCAGTTCCAGAGCTGCCTCGCCGAGTCCAGCGTCCAATCGTGTGTCTACAACAGCACGGTCAACCAAGCCATGCCAGTGAGTACTTCTACTGCTACTTCTACTGCTACTACTGCTGCTACTTCTACTGCTACTGCTACTGCTGCTACTCAGGCGTGCGTCTCCCCGGCAGGTGCGCCTTCACGTCGGGCTCTACATCGTGTTCCTGATGGACTGGCTGTCGGTCTTCAGTCCGGAGCAGATCCTGGTCCTGAGGCTGGAAGACCACGCCTCCAACACCAAATATACCATGAACCAGGTCTTCCACTTCCTCAGCCTCGGTCAGTTTGACGTCACGCTGCTGTAAAGGGTGGGGTTCAAGCGTGTTTGGCTCTGGTAACAAAGGAGAACGTACTGTAATGTGGGGTTCGAGCGTGTTTGGGCCTGGTAACAAAGGAGAACGTACTGTAATGTGGGGTTCGAGCGTGTTTGGGCCTGGTAACAAAGGAGAATGTACTGTAATGTGGGGTTCTAGCGTGTTTGGGTCTGGTAACAAAGGAGAATGTACTGTAATGTGGGGTTCGAGCGTGTTTGGGCCTAGTAACAAAGGAGAATGTATTGTAATGTGGGGTTCTAGCGTGTTTGGGCCTGGTAACAAAGGAGAACGTACCGTAATGTGGGGTTCAAGCGTGTTTGGGCCTGGTAACAAAGGAGAACGTACCTGACATTCTGATCCAAAAGAACAACGCAAAAGCTGAAATTTTACACTGCATCAATTTAACCAACATAATTTGGGGAAAATTACCAAAATCGGCCCAAAATATCGGCAGTTTGTTTCTCTGTTTGTGGTATGGATTCTCAAACATCATTTACACAGTTTTATACTTGTATACTTGTATACTTTGTACTCAGGTCCTCTGTCGAAGCGGCTGGAGTCGGACATCACCCGGAACCCGGCGTCGACCAACTCGCCGACCCGCCGACAAAAACCTGGGCCCGATGCTGCCGGCCACGAAAGACCTGCTGAGGCACTTACTTACCGGCCCTCAACGCCAAGCTGGCCAAAGTCTTACGGAACGACCCTCTTTTCCTCTGGGAATCCTCCTCTTCGCTTCCCTCCTCCTCTTCCCCTGAACCGGACCCAACCCTCGGCTCCTCCTCTTCCTCTGAATCAGACCCAACCGCTCGGCTTCCTCCCTCTTTCCTCTGAACCGGAGCCAACCGCTCGGCTCCTCCTCTTCCCCCTGAACCGGACCCAACCGCTCGGCTCCTCCTCTTCCCTCTGAATCAGACCCAACCGCTTGGCTCCTCCTCCTCCTCCGCCCCCTGAACCGGCGCTGCTCCGACAAGTGCCACGGTGACGCTGCCACAATGGAAAACCCGCACGAGCTAAAATGACCCAAATTTGTTTGGATTTCAAACACCAAACAGTTTCTAAAATTAGAATCCTGTGGTTAATGTATAAAATGCAGATGTTTTATGAGTCAATTCAAAGTGTAACATTTGCAGTGAATTTAACAAAACGAGGCTTTAACGATTGATCTCAGCGAGAACATTTAGAATTTTTGCTCAGACATTTTTCACGGAATTTGACACTTGAAAAATGTATGTATTCAATATTTATTTTACAATTTTATTTAATTTCAATTTTCTTTTTTTAATGAAAAAGTGCACACAAACAAAATTAAAAAGTGACCAGAAAGCAAGACGAAAGTAACAATAATAATAATAATAATAATAATAATAATAATAATAATAATAATAATAATAATAATAATAATAATAGAAATAATTAATAGCATTAAAGGTGCATTTTTAACTGGAAAAAATTCTGCTGCCGAATTTTAAAATAAAAACAATTCAAACATGTTTTTCAGGGTTAAATATATAAATATATATGAATATATATTTTGTTATTAAATAAGACTAAAATAACTGACAGGTTTTTTTGTCCGAGACCCAAAACATTTCCAAATCGATATCGTGACCTGAGATTTGTCACAAAACCTGTTATTTTTATTGGACTGAATTATCTGCCTGTAAAAAAAAAAAAGATAAAATATAATATCTACAAGTCATTTTAACTCATGTGGATTTTTTCAGTTTTGCAGCGAACCAATAAACACTTTTAATCTGTAAATGGTTGTTTGAAATGCCGGCCGAGGTGGACAACAGCACAAAAGTACAACGCGAGTGTGGAATGAATGAGAGACTTTGTGGATGTTTATTTTTTGAGGTGTACAAGAAAATAAAGGGATAAATGCTCAAAAGTGTTGTGTTGCTTTTGTAAATAAACAGAGAAAATCTAAAATAAAAAAAAAATAAAAAATTGGAAAATGACAAACTAAATCATGTCCAAAAAGTTTAGGTGAATTGAAAAGGAAATTAAACTAAATTTAGGAGAAAGAGAGACATTTTTAGTAATTTTGCCAGCAATTATATTACATTTCTCATTTAATCATTCATTTTTACATACATGTTTAATAGTTAGTTAATTGAAATATATCTTTTAGATGTATATTTCTTGACTTGTGCTGCGTGCAAAAACATTTTCCATCCATGAAAGTCATGAGATAAACGATTTAACAATATAAAAACACTTTTACACGATAGTAATGATGAAAACTCTGAAGTGTTTTCAATGGTTTAGTTGCTGCGGCATCGAAAAATAATGAGCCATTATTTATCTGAGGAGCAGGAGAAACTTCTAATTTACTCTAATATTAACTAATTAGCTAATAACAAGATTTGCAAATAAAAAAAAATTCTTATTTCAAATCCAATTGCGTTTGTTTTTTTGTTTTTTTTTATTTAAAGTGAGAAAAGCTTGTGTTTTTCTTGTTTTAAGTACTACAACATAACAAGACAAGTCAAATTACACTCAAATCAAGATAAATACGACTTCATTTAAGCACTTATTTGAGAGTGAGACGATTTCCTGTGCACAATGCTGTTAATAATTTTAAAAAAACGTGCATCATTGAAATAATTGAGGGGATGCATTTGCACTTTGTTGCCACACGAGGGCAGTAAACACCAAGAAAAGAATTCAACAGCGTCAAAGCCTCGGCAAACGTTCATATTTCTGGTTTTTTATGTCTTTACTTCTGCCTTCTGGGTTCAAACCGCATGTTTCGAAGCACAAATTAACTTCTACTCGTCATCGAATTCTCACATTACTCTCATTCTCACATTACTCTTCGCATTTCACTTATTAGTTCCTCTTGAGTGAAACGTGTTGAAAGACGTTTCTAATCCACTTTAATCGAAAAACTCTTCGGCCGTTTTCTCGTCCGACAGTTTTCTGCCTCGTCACTGCCTCGGATCATCTCGATGTTCCCACAACTTTCTGGCCCCCTTCTTTAGATCAAAATAACCTTTAGATTCAGTTTGAATAACCCTCGCTCCTTTCGCTTAAAACGTGTCGCAATTTAAACCGTTTCGTCGGGAAAAATGACCCGACACGTGGGAGAATGCGGACTCGGACGACGTTTCCGAACAGCAAAATCTGGCGTTTTCAAAGGCAAAACACACATTTGTAATTAATGTTTTTCATCAAAGAGTTCAGATTTACTGCCAAGGAAAAGCGAGAGAATTTCAGAGGGGAAAATAAACAGTTTCAGTCGAACCGTGGCGCCTGGGATTAGCAAGCGAAAAACCGCAGCGTGACGTAAAGTAGGACACCGGTCGGATGTATCTTTGGCAAATGTTTTCACGGCGCTGGACTTGGTTTACACAGACACATGTAAAAGGGCAGATGTTTGGAGGAGCAGATGTCTCGAATGGTTCGCATCAGGAGTCGTAAAGTTGTTTTTTGAACATCTTTAGTTTGGATTCGGAGCAGTTTCGCCAACGCTATTTCCAAGTTCTTCTGTCGAACGACCTCGGACTCTTTAGAATTACACGTTTCACCGCTTAACATGTCGAATATGGTAAAGAAAAGTCATGTAGCGCTGATTTTTGAGCGTTTAAAAAGTTACCGTCGCCAGCAGAGGGCGCAACGATTCAACCTCCGGGGGACTGAAGCGCTAAAAACAGAGCTGCTGCCAGAAGTTCACAGTTGTGCGGCATTTTTGCGTCGAGGAGACAATTTGTGCCAAGAAATAATCAGAACGAGGCTGAGGAATGATGAACGGGCTTTAAAGGGCGATAGAGCGCCCCCTGCCGCTCCCTTGTGACAACACATGATCAGAAAACAGATGTAAAAGCTTTTTTTCTTCTTTCTTTATCATAGCAAGACGGTATAATCACACACAAAAACATTTCACTTTGTCAAATATTTAAAAAACAGAGCCAGGGTTTCTCAGGAGAGTTATCTTCGAGTTGATGTAGCAAAGGCTGTTTTTTCTGCCCAGAACGGACCAGCAGGGGCGACGACGAACACTTCAAACGCTCCGAAAACACATATTTAACCATCACAGTGACTCACAAAGACGTTCAAAAAGGTGAAAATGTTACTTCTGCTTTAAAATAGAGTGGGCACTTTCTGGACCACCACATCATGACCACGTCTCGGCTGGTCCCGGTCTACGTCCCCCGAACACAACACACGTTTTCTTCATAAATATAATCAAAATCATACCTGAATTGTACTATTTTAGGTCTTGACAAAGCGAGTGCCGTGCGGCGATACACAGGAAACGGCTGTTGCTAACGTACTTTGCTAGCTTTGTTTTGCGACGCATGTGGGCTAAACATGGATACAGTCGGCAGCGTGTCATATTAGGGGGCGTGGTCTGTCACAACCAAGTCTTAATGGAGGTTTTTGACATGGCATTACCCCAGAAAAGTTCATGGATTGTTCTGTAGATATCAAAATGCAGCCGGCGGCGCTAGCATCGCAGCTAACGTTAGCCTTCTTGGATAACTATTCAAATTTGGCCACGTCATTCTTCTTCATGTCTTCGTGTCCTGTTTTTGGCACAGTATAACTCTGCATTTGCTCTTGTACGAGTTGAGTCGTGGGGGGGCGGAGCTGCTGAATGGATTGCCGCCCCCACGGAGGTCGGACAGTGGGCGTTGCCTCGAATGCCCACCGTATCTATAAGTCAACATCAGTGGAAGTACGTCTGCGTTCTCTCTTATCCAATCAGCCCAAGAGAGCCGGAGCGAGCGACTCAGGGTCTACTTTGGATCGCTCAAACGGGCTCAGTCGCTTCAGGTAAAGTCCACATTAAAGGTTCTCCTGTTCTTCTCATTCTGACTCAGTTTGGCGGTGTAGAACCTGAGGTGAATATTTATCACAGTTTTACGTCCGTTCAGTTGCAGTTTGTGAAGAAATTTGGAAAAATAAGAATCTAAAATGACAGGAAGTCGAGCCGAATCCCTCTGTGATGTCATCAGCGTGCGACACAGAGACCGTTGACACTTAACTGACACACTTTCCTGACAGTTTAAACCGCCGTTCGACAAAATAAAGGTGTTCCATGGCGTTATTGTGTGTCAGATCAGAACTGTCGTGTCGTTTGTGTGGACTTTGGCTCTTGTTTACAGTCCGGTCGCTAGGTAACAGCCGTGGAATTACCTCCAACCAGGAAGTACGATTATGAACTGAACAAAAATGGTCAAACTGGGGACAGACGGGCAGAATGTTTAGTCAAATCTGTCCACTGCGTCTTAGTGAGATGTGCGGTCCAAACGAACCGGTGGAAACGTGGTTAAAATGATAATACGTCCACACATTTGCCTCACGATCGCCGCCGTTTCCGAACGGACCGCCGCCCTGGCACGATATCGTTCCGAACGCCGCCGCCCGACGGAACCGCCGCCACCGTCGTCTTTTTCTCCCTTCATTATAAAGATGCGGCGCTGTGTTTTTTTTTTTCCTTTTCTTTTTTCTTCGCAGGTTCAAAGACCGGCCGCTCGCCCGTCGCCGTTTCCACGGAGACGGGGCAACGACGGCTGCTTTGATTTGACCCCCCCGCGCGGCTTGGATCCCCC
>BJKM01000693.1:279132-406632 GCA_015082035.1 Chaenogobius annularis | reverse complement strand
AGACCTGGTTTAGACCTGGTTTGGACCTGGTTTAGACCTGGTTTTTCCAATCCTTGTGTGTGATCATAACGTTTTGGCCAATCCTTGTGCGTGTGGTCATAATGTTTTGGCCGATCCTTGTGCATATGGTCATAATGTTTTGGCCAATCCTTGTGTGGTCATAATGTTTTGGTCGATCCATGTGCATGTGGTAATAATGTTTTGGCCGATCCTTGTGCATATGGTCATAACGTTTTGGCCGATCCTTGCGTGTGTGGTCATAATGTTTTGGTCAATCCTTGTGTGATCATAATGTTTTTGGCCGATCCTTGTGAGTGTGGTTCTAATGTTTTGGGCGATCCTCGTGAGTGTGGTCATAATGTTTTGGCCGATCCTTGTGCGTGATCATAATGTTTTGGCCGATCCTTGTGCATGTGGTCATAATGTTTTGGCCGATTCTTGCGTGTGTGGTCATAATGTTTTGGCCGATCGTTGTGCATGTGGTTATAATGTTTTGGTCGATCATTGCGTGTGTGGTCATAATGTTTTGGCCAATCGTGAGTGTGGTCATAATGTTTTGGCCAATCCTCGTGAGTGTGGTCATAATGTTTTGGCCGATCCTTGTGCATGTGGTCATAATGTTTTGGTCGATCCTTTTGTGCTTGGTCATAATGTTTTGGCTGATCCTTGTGCGGGTGGTCATAATTTTTTGGCCGATCCTCGTGCACGTGGTCATAATGTTTTGGCCGAACCTTTCGCGTGTGGTCATAACGGCTGACCTTTGTGCGTGTGGTCATATTGTTTTGGCCGATATTTGTGCGTGTGGTCATATTGTTTTGGCCGATCCTTGTGCAAATGTTATATATGTTTCTGCCCAGATCCTTGTGCCAGTGTCAGAATGTGTTGGCCGATCCCTTGTGCCAAATGTCAAATTATGCGATCCATTTGCGCGTGTAGTCATATATTTTTGGCCGGATCCTTAGTGTGATAATGTTATTGGCCAACTCCATTAGCGCATGTGGCATAATGTTCTTGGCCGATCCTTGTGCATGTGGTCATAAGTTTGGCCAATCCTGTGTGTGATCATTTTTTGGCCGATCCTTTGTGTGTGATAAATGTTTTGGCGATCCTTGTGTGTGATAATGTATTGGCCGATCCTTGTGCGTGCATGTGTATAAGTTTGGACCGACCTTGGTCATGTGGTCATAATGTTTTGCCAATCCTTTGCGCGTGTGGTCATAATGTTTGGCCGATCCGTTGTCATTGCATTTGTCATTATGTTTGCCATCTTGTCATTGGTATAATGTTTGGCTGATCCTTTGCGTGATGTGGTCATAATGTTTTTGGCTGATCCTTTGCGCGTGTTCATAATGTTTTGGCCGATCCTTGTGCATGTGGTCATAATGTTTTGGCTGATCCTTGCACGTGTGGTCATAATGTTTTGGCCGATCCTTGCGCGTTGGTCATATGTTCTGGCCGATCCTTGCGCGTGTGGTCATAATGTTTTGGCCGATCCTTGTGCGATGGTGTCATAATGTTTTGCCTCCATTGTAGCGTATTTGTGGTCAAATTCTCCATCCTGCGCGTGTTCATAATGTTCTTGCGATCTTTGGCGTTGGTCATGTAATGTTTTGGCGATCCTTGTGCATGGTCATAATGTTTGGCCATCCTTGCGCGTGTCATAATGTTCTGGCCAATCCTTGCGTGTTGTCATAATGTTTTGGCTGATCCTTGCGCGTTGGTCATAATGTTTTGGCCAATCCTTGCGCGTCGTGGTCAGAATGTTTGGCCGATCCTCTTGCCGCTGTGGTCATAGAATTTTTTTTGGCCGATCCTTGTGCATTTGGTCATAAGTTTTAGGCCATCCTTCGCGGTGGGTCATATATGTGATAATGTTATGGCCGATCCTTGCGCGTGTGGTCAGAATGTTTTGGCCGATCCTTGCGCGTGTGGTCATAATGTTTTGGCCAATCCTTGTGCATTTGGTCATAATGTTTTGGCCGATCCTTGCGCGTGTGGTCATAATGTTATGGCCGATCCTTGCGCGTGTGGTCAGAATGTTTTGGCCGATCCTTGTGCAAGTGGTCAGAATGTTTTGGCCGATCCTTGCGCGTGTGGTCATAATGTTTTGGCCAATCCTTGTGCAAGTGGTCATAATGTTTTGGCCGATCCTTGCGCATGTGGTCATAATGTTATGGCTGGTCCTTGCGCCTGTGGTCATAATGTTTTGGCCGATCCTGGTCTCCCTGCAGCGGCACAGAAGGTGAGCGCGGGTCAGATTTGAGAATATTTAAATGAGCAGCAGCTGTCTGAGCTCATGTTCGAAGAATCCACACGTGTTACAACAGAAGAACTGTACCTGCAGCGCAAATATGTAAAACACCACAAAAACCAACACTGCTACTACGACTACTAAGAAAACTACCACTACTGCTTTTACTACTTAATTTGCATGTCATTTGTTTGGAAACTCTAAATTAAACTAAAACTAGAGATTAGTCAGTCGAATAATAACCAAAAAGCATGTTGATCAAAGGACAAGAACTAAATTCAAGAGTGTTCGTCTGTGTATCGTCATCGCAGCTTTTATTGTGGCTGAAAAGGCACGAAAATGAATTCCATATTTCCATAAAAGTCACACTAAACTAGTCAGAATCAGAACGACTCACGAAAAGTTGACTAGCAAGTTTCAAAAGTGAAATGAACTAATAATTGTGAGTTTTGTTAACAAATTGGAAGTTGGGTTAGAAAGAACTTAAAATCAGTATATTTGATTATTATTATAATTTTTTTTTAAAAATAAATCTGTGTTTTATCAATTAAAATCTCAGACGTATACATAAATTGTATTCGTTTTAGTGGATCATAATGATTTCTGCCAATTTTTACCAATTGCCAGTGATTTCCTTTGAATTCGATGACCTCTGTTTGGTTTAGCCGCCAGAGTCTTCCCATTGCGAGACAGGGACAACGCCTTGGCAGTGTTTCTACCATCCGTCATAAGTATTGACCTACATTTGGGCCTTTCTCCCCGTATATTTCTCCACATACTTTCTTATCTCTGAGATCGCTCGTGGAGGCAGCACTGGCCCCGAGCGGAGAACCGGATCGCAGAGGATTTGGTCCGTCCCTGGAAGAGAAACAGATAAACACTTTCAGATGTGAACGCTATTTCGAGAATGTGGGTTTCATTAACAGAAGAAAGGACTGTGAATTTAGGAAACCGTCACTGTCCAATCCGCGGGTTTAAGTGAAAGAGTATACGCCGTTAAATGGCTGTATTTCTGCTGTCAATCTGTACTTTACGGTTACTTTAAAGGAGACATATCGCGCAAAATCCACTTTCATGAGCTTTAACCGTGTTGTAACGGTTCTTTGCCGCCGTAATCCTACTCAAAGTTGGATTTTTATTGATTCATGAATGGCTGAGTAATCCTGTTCTGTCCGGCATTTGAAGCTTGAGCGCTCACCTACCCCCTATCTCCGCCCACATCCCTGTACTTAGTTGCAATTGTTAGACAGTCACGCATGAAGGGGTAAAAAATGTCACAAATAGCAATTTTTCAACCATAAAAACACATAAATTAAAAATCTTTAATTGTTTTGGTGAAATGTTACGATGAAGAGGCGGGGCTTATCAGTTTAATCAATTTCTTAAGCCGTTTTAGATCAAAATCGCGGTTTACAAGTATAATTATGATGTATTTATGTTACAGCAAATGACATAGTTCAATAATGAGTAACAGAAAAAAAAAAGCATGTTATGTCACCTTTAAAAAAAGACTGAACGTAAATGTGCTTTTGTATTTTACAGTGAAGATGTCCAAAAACAAAACGGAGAAGCCGAAGAAGAGCTCCAACAGTGTTTCAGACGGAGAGCAGTTCAAGTCGGTGTCTGAAGGTGGGACTTTTATCGCTTTTAGCCCCGGGTTAGACTTGGGTTGGACCTGGTTTTGTCCTTCACCTGATTTTGACTGTCTTAAAAAACGTGAAGAACAGAAAAGAGTTCATTGTAAACCGTTTCCCAACGTTTTCCTGCGCGTTTCACAACTTTCGGACGCCAGAATGGAGTTTTCGCCGTCGCCGCTAACTACGTCAAGCATGCTAACATAACAGCACAGTTATACGACCCTAAGAGCTGCTTTTACACTATATTTGAACTGGGACAAGACAAGTTTTACTTCATTTGCTCTGTGCCCGGCTAGCTCGCTGTTAGCATCACTACTTCCTGTCATGTGGTCACGTTAAAAAGTATAAATAGAAAATTATAAATTGACTAAAACGCAGTGAACACAATTGTTTGTCCCCAGTTTGACCATCTTTGTAAAGTTTATAATCGTACTTCCTGGTTGGACATGAGCACAAATATGACACAGGTAGAGGTCGTTCCACAGCTGTTACTTAGCAACCAGACTGTAAGCAAGAGCCAAAATCCACATGAATGACACAACGGTTCTGATCTGACACACAATAACACCATAGAACACCTTTATTTAGTCCAACGATGGTTTAAACTGTCAGAAAAGTGTCAGTTAAGTGTCAACTGTCTCTGTGTCGCACGCTGATGACATCACAGCTCTACTTCCTGTCATTTTAAACTCTTATTTGTCCAAATTTCTTCACAAACTGCGACTTAGCGGAAGTAAAACTATGATAAATATTCACCACGGGTTCTACAGCACCAAACTAAGTCAGAATTAGAAGAACAGGAGAACCTCTCTGTTTTTAAAGGTCGGCGTTGGTGTCTCACTGCTAACTATAATAACGCCACAACGGAAAATGTATCCAACATAGCCACAAGTAAAATAAGTGCATAGTCTAACTTAAAATATGAATGAATTAAAATGTTAGCATTAGCTTTGAGACAGTGCGCTAGCTAGTGCGCACATTAAACAAATTGGGTACGACTGCTTTAAGGTAAGGTACTTTATTGTCCCCGTAGGGAAATTTGTCCTCAGCATTTGACCCTCGCAGGAGAATGTTGGTGCCTGCTTTGGGTCGATGGATGTATTCGCTTTGAAAAGAGATTTGCTGCGTTTGGTCCGGAAACTGCAAAATTCCAAGCGTGAAAAGGTCGCAGGGAGAGCGCCACATTGAGCCAACTGCGAGATGCGGATGCAGAGTTCCCCGCCGAGTCAGGCGCAGACGCCGCCAGTTTTGTTCCTCTCTTTTGCGAACGTTCGGACAGAATGTTGGACGCTCTCGATGGGTCGGAAAACGGGAATGGTGCGAGGTTGGCACGGGCCTGAAAAAAGAAATCGCTTGGACATATTCAAATTCACAAATGCTTCACGACTTCACGAGCGCAAAGGGAAAACATCTGTTCTGGGTTCAACTAAAAGCAGAAAATCCACTCATTCTGCTACGACTATTACTACAGCATCAACAGCTACTACTACTGCAATTACAACTATTACTACTACTTCCATCACTAGTAAGACTCAGGGATCAGCTGACGTCACTTTATACTTTACAATATACAAATGTACTACTACAACGACCGCGCCAACTACGTAGTCTTTACGGAACGTTCATAAGTCGAGGAAACGTGCAATCGAAACTCAAATTAAAACTGTGAAATACTAATACTAATGACTAATGTGTACTTTTTGTCTCTTACTTTTGTGTTTAAGGACAAATATTATGCATTATTTGTATCGTTCTTCACTTTAAACTTTGGCTATTCATGTTTTAGAACTAAAAAAATGTGTATATAAAAAGCAAATAACCACGAGAGTACTACTACTACCACTTCTACTACTATTACTACTGCTATCACTATATCTACTCGTACCCACTACTACAAGTACACATTTTAAGTCCATAAATCATTACAAGCCTCGTTCTGAGTATTTCTACCTCAAATCACATCCCCTACTATTGTACTGGGATGTCGGGCAAGCTAGCTTTTGTTTATTTCCTCATTGTAATCCCCTCGACTGCCAGTAGATGGAGGGCTAACACCGAATCCTGTGTGGTTTTGAATATATACACGCTATTTTAAGTTCTGAAACATGAGAGCTCAACACAGACAGAAATGATCCAGAACATGTCTTTTAAACGTCCAAATCCCGCATGTTTTTGAAGTCCAGTTTTAACGTTGAGAAGACGCGCTTGACCCCAACGCGCTTGACCCCAGTGACCTCAAACGGACCATAAAAATGACACAAGCATCTGCACGTGCTGGAATGATTGACTCGCGGTTGTCATTGGTTCTTTATGTGTCATCTGTGTTGGCTTTGTGCTGGGCGAGCGCTGGTGGATTTAACGGCTCGCAGAAGTTCACTGAGGGCTCCCTTTGTCTGCTCTTGGCTCGTCTGTCACTGTTCCTCTGAGCAAACACACAGACACTAAATCAGGGTTGATGGTTCAAATCCCAGAGGACAGAACTCCCCCTGTGAAGTTTCTCCGAGTCACAACAATCACTGTAAACAAAGACCTCATGGCGCAGTATTGGAGAGTACTTTCAGTTCGAGTAGGAAATGTGACCCATCTTCCAGTGTGGCTGGGTTAAAGCTCCAGGACCCGCTCTGTCCGGACCCTGGTCAGGAGGACTCAGATGGAGGATTATGGTTTCATGAGCTAAACCCAAGGAAATCTACACACACAGGAAGAACATGCAAAAGGAGAATGTGCAGAGGAGCAGGGCCGTCTTAACGCAAGGGCCGACCTTGGGCTGCCACCGGGGGGCCGAGTGAGAGGGCCTAGAGCCAGGGGTCCCCTGAGAGGGCCTAAAGCCGAGGGTCCTCTGAGAGGGCCTAAAGCCGAGGGTCCCCTGAGAGGGCCTAAAGCCTGGGGTCCCCTGAGAGGGCCTAAAGCCGGGGGTCCCCTGAGAGGGCCTAAAGCCGGGGGTCCCCTGAGAGGGCCTAAAGCCAAGGGTCCTCTGAGAGGGCCTAAAGCCGAGGGTCCTCTGAGAGGGCCTAAACTGAGGGTCCCCTTAGAGGGCCTAAAGCCGGGGGTCCCCTGAGAGGGCCTAAGGCCGGGGTCCCCTGGCCGTTGTAATGTGGGTCCCACTGTGACACAGGGGCAAAGACTAAATTTAGAACCAACGGCCGAAGACGAGCTGCAGTTGGTCACAGTGTGAGACCTCCTCTCACTGTGTTTATAATGTCTGTCAAACATGTGACCCACAGTAAACAAACATATGACCCACAGTAAACACAAACAAGTGACCCACAGTACACACACAAGTGACAAACAAGTCACAGTAAACACAACAAACCCATAGGACGTAAACACAAACATGTGACCCACAGTAAACACAAACATATGACCCACAGTAAACAAACAATGTGACCCACAGTAAACACAAACATATGACCCACAGTAAACACAAACAAGTGACAGTACAAGTGACACAAAAAAACACAAACATGTGACCACAGTAAACACAAACAAGTGACCCACAGTAAACACAAACATATGACCCACAGTACACACAAACATATAAACACAAACATATGACCCACAGTAAACACAAACATGTGACCCACAGTACAACAAGTGACAAGTGACACAGTAAACACAAACATATGACCCACAGTAAACACAAACATGTGACCCACAGTAAACACAAACAAGTGACCTACAGTAAACACAAACATGTGACCCACAGTAAACACAAACAAGTGACCCACAGTAAACACAAACATATAGTAACCCACAGTAAACACAAACAAGTGACCTACAGTAAACACAAACATGTGACCCACAGTAAACACAAACAAGTGACCCACAGTAAACACAAACATATGACCCACAGTAAACACAAACAAGTGACCCACAGTAAACACAAACATGTGACCCACAGTTAACACAGTTTGGGTCCGAATGGGTTCAGCTGCACTGCACTGACTTCACCACACGGGGGCTTGAGTCAGTGTTGCACGGTCAAACTCGTGGTAAAGCCTGATGTTGTGACCGTCGCTCGCGGTGAATGTGTCTTACACTTTTAAAGTCCTCACGTCTTCTCGTGTCAATCTCATAATGACGAGGTGGGCCAGAGGAGACTTATGGATGTGGAGAAAAAGGACGTAAAGTTATTTGAGTGCGAGCAGAATGTGCAGCGGAGAGAGTCGGATGAAGATAGACGCATCAGAAGAGAAGCAACCGATTCAAATATGCTAATTTTACGTGTAGACTCTTGTTACGCCAATTAAAATTCATGCTAGATTCCTCGGAGGTAATTTTGTAAATACTTTGAACTGTGAACTGCATTTGCATCCGAGACACGCTCATCTCAAACCGCTTTATGTGCTGTTTATAAATGAATCAAGTTTATTGCGATATTATTGCGATATATTAACATTTAGGGTCACGCAGGAGTTACGGTAGAAGTACAAGTAGATTCGCTGGTGAATCGGCAGGATCGCTCAAACGTGTGTGAACGAAGCAAAAACGCCACGAGGTTTTTGGACGAGGGAACGGCAATAACGCTGCCCCCCCACAGCAAATTGGAATTCCTCAAGCTTTTCTGTGTTTTTAAAGTCCCAAGTTATGTCAAAGTGGTTTAAGAAGCCAAACGCTGCATAATAATAATTCCAGATGTCATTTCCAAGTGAATATTTCTCAACATTAATTTAACAAGGTACTCTCATGTTTTATTTATCAACCGAAGCGTTTGCGTAAATTAGGTGGCGAGGTTTGGTTCTTGTTTAGTTCCTCATTCGTCCAAGAGTAGAAAAGGTTTCAAAGGTTGCCATCTGGACAATGTTGATAAAAAGGCCATCTGAAAGCACGGCCCATTGCGGTCCTGAATTTGAGTGCCTTCTGTGTCGCCAAAGTCGTTTGCGCAGTGGCTTTTTGGTTTCCCCAGTGTAATGCTCCTTGTGTCCTCTGTTTTTGTGTGCGCGTTTGTCCTCAACATGAACACATTTCTGTCGTAGAAGTTGCCCGCCGTATTGTGTGCGGTTGCTAACAGGGCGGCAACTCACAACTCTTTTACTAATCGGTCAATATAGCGGTTGTTTATTAGATTATTCAGTTGTTTCGACCGTAAAATGACAAAGACGAGGCTAGAGTGATGTCGCTTTAGCCCATCCTATACAGAGATTGCATTGGGCCCAGAAAACACACTTCTCTAATTCTTTGCGTCGCATGGAGCCAAACTCAAACGGAAATGTGCAATCAGACTAGTTTATTTTTCGGTGACGCGTGTGAAACAGAGGTTGTTTGGTCATTTTAGAACAAAATCAAGCTCCTCTCACCTCAGATTAAAGCAGAACCACGTAAATCTGGCGATAGAGCTCCCCCTGCAGGTCCCTTGTGAAAATACATTGTCGGAGAACAGACGCAATAGCTTATATACAGATTTGTTTATCATAATAAGACAAATATTAAAAAAAGAGCCAGGGTTTCTCAGGAGAGTTGTCTTCAGGTCAATGTCGGCAAATGTTACAAGGCTGGTTTTCCGCTTAGAGACAGCAGGGGGCGACGACGGACACTTCAAACGCCCCGAAAATACATATTTAACCATCACAGGGACTTGCAAAGACGTTTAATGAGGTCAAAATGTGACTTAGTTCTGCTTTATCCGAGTTGTGTGCTCTGTTATCAATTGTTTCCATTTTGCGAGACGTTATTTCAGTCCAGCCCTTGAGAGTCGGCTCCGTCCCGCTGCAGCCAAAAGCACATTCCGCGACAATCATCTCCATCGCCGCAATGTTCTTCAGAGCAGATATTTTGTCTCGTTCCATATTTGTTTGGATGCAGACGGGCGCCGTGCGTGTCCCCGATTGGCTGATCCACCTGTCGGTCACGCCCATTTGAACTCTGGTAGACGAGTTGGTTTTTAATCAGGAACAAAAATTGGGCACGTTTCCTGTGAATTTCGATGTGAATTACTCGTTTTAGTGAAAGTGCAGAGGAACCTGTCAGATGCACTTTAAACTGAAACAAACCACGGCAACTTCGGACAGTTCACGCCACAACTCTGAAATCCAAACACGAGATAAAACGGCGCTGACATGTGAAAACGTCAGGCACATTGTCCACGCCGCGTCCAAAGCCTTCTTCACGCGTGTGGGCCGGTTTCCTGGAGTCCACTTTTAAAGACTGCAACTGACAGGTTTTTAAATGATAAAACGCTTCGGCCGAACTGAGGTCATTAATCAAAGAGTGACGCGTCAAACCAGAAAGGCAATTTACTACAGAGACTGAAGCAGGACTGAAGGAGGACTAAAACTGAAGGAGGATGAAGGAGGACTGAAGGAGGACTGAAGGAGGACTAAAGGAGGACTGAAAGGAAGGACTGACAGGACTGAAGGAGGACTGAAGGAGGACTGAAGGAGACTAAAGGAGGACTAAAGGAGGACTGAAGGAGGACTGAAGGAGGACTGAAGGAGGACTAAGGAGGACTGAGGAGGACTGAAGGAGGACTGAAGGAGGACTGAAGGAGGACTAAAAGTAGGAACTGAAGGAGGACTGAAGGAGGACTAAAGGAGGACTAAAAGGACTGAAGGAGACTGAAGGAGGACTGAAGGAGGACTGAAGCAGGACTAAAACGGGACTGAAGGAGGACTGAAGGAGGATGAAGGAGGACTGAAGGAGGACTGGAGGACTAAAACGGGACTGAAGGAGGACTGAAGGAGGACTGAAAGGACTAAGGAGAGGACTGAAGGAGGGAAGAGACTGACTAAAGGAGGACTGAAGGAGGACTGAAGGAGGACTAAAGGAGGACTGAAGGAGGACTAAAGGAGGACTGAAGGAGGACTGAAGGAGGACTGAAGGAGGACTGAAGGAGGACTGAAGGACTGAAGGAGGACTAAAAGGATGAGAGACTGAGAGGACTGAGGAGGACTGAAGGAGGACTGAAGGAGGGAGGACTGACTGAGGACTAAAACGGGACTGAGGAGGACTGAAGGAGGACTGAAAGGAGGACTGGAAGGACTAAGGACTGAAGGAGGACTGAAGGAGGACTGAAGAGGACTAAACGAAGGGAAAGGAGGACTGAAGGAGGAGGACTGAAGGACTGAAGGGGACTGAAGCAGACTAAACAGGACTGAAAGGAGGACTGAAGGAGGATGAAAGGAGGACTGAAGGGACTGAGGAGGGACTGAAGGAGGACTGAAAGAGGACTGAAGGACTGAAGGAGACTAAAGAAGGACTGAAGGAGGACGAAGGAGGACTGAAGGAGGACTGAAGGAGGATGAAGAGGACTAAAAGGACTGAGGAGGATGAAGGAGGACTGAAAGGAAGGACTGAAGGAGGACTGAAGGAGGACTGAAGGAGGACTGAAGGAGGACTACTAAGGAGGACTGAAGGAGGACTAAAGGACTGAGAGGATGAAGGAGGACCTGAAGGAGGACTGAAGAGGACTAAAAGGGACTGAAGGAGGACTGAAGAGACTGAAGGAGGACTGAAAGGAGGACTGAAGAGGACTAAAGGAGCTGAAGGAGGACTAGCAGGACTAAAACTGGGAACTGAAGGAGGACTGAAGGAGGACTAAAGGACTGAAGGAGGACTGAAGGGGACTGAGGGGACTAAAGGAGGACTGAAGGAGGACTGAGGAGGACTGAAGCAGACTAAACAGGACTGAAGGACTGGAGGAAAAGGAGGACTGAAGAGGACTGAAGGAGACTGAAGGGACTAAGGAGGACTAGGAGGACTGGAGGACTGAAGGAGGACTGAGGAGGAGGACTAAGGAGGACTGAAGAGGACTGAAGGAGGACTGAAGGAGACTGAAAGAGACTGAAGGACTACTGAGGAGGAAGGAGGACTGAAGGAGGACTGAAGGGACTAAGGAGGACTAAAAAGGACTAAAGTAAGCAGGACTAAAGCAGGACTAAAGGAGGACTGAAGCAGACTAAAGCAGGACTGAAGGAGGACTGAAGGAGGACTGAAGGAGGACTGAAGGAGGACTAAAGGAGGACTGAAGGAGGACTAAAGGAGGACTGAAGCAGGACTAAAGCAGGACTGAAGGAGGACTGAAGGAGGACTGAAGGAGGACTAAAGCTGGACCAAAGGAGGACTAAAGCAGGACTAAAGGAGAATTAAAGCAGGACTAAGGCAGGACTGAAGGAGGACTAAAGCAGGACTAAAGGAGGATTAAAGCAGGACTGAAGCAGGACTAAAGTTGGACTGAAGCAGGACTAAAACAGGACTAAAACAGGACTGAAGCAGGACTAAAGGAGGACTAAACCTGAACCAAAGCAATAAAACAAAGTCCGGAAATGGACCAATAAATGGTTAAACCACAATAAACAAGGACCTAAAGGTGCACTATGTCACTTTTCTGGTTTGCTTTGGCTGTAATGTTCCTCAGTGTGGCATTAAATTGATCCTGCACTTCAGTTCAATTAGTGACGTTTCTTTAGCTAAAAATCCTACTTACTTCAGTGTTTTCGTGTATAAATGAAGTATTCCAGCCTGTATAATGCTTAATAAGCTTCCTCTGTTCATGCTTTATTAAGGCTTAATAAACGTGTAGTTACCATAAAGTGTCATCTTGTCGCAGAGTGTCCTCCGATGGGCCTGGAGACGCTGAAGATCGACGACTTCCAGCTTCACGCTTCCTCCACGCGACGCTACGGTTTGGGAGCGCACCGCGGACGACTCAACATCCAGGTGAGTGTGCCGGATGCCCTCCCGCCCCGCCGCGTCCCTCTGGTGCGTCACTGGGGTGGGCATCTGTCGGAAATGTCTTCTACTGTGTTTGTGTTGCTTTGCTTTTCCCTTCTGGCTCCGCTTTTGTCTGGGGAGCTTTGGTTTTGCCCAAACGACAGGGGGAGATAAAGGACACTTCAACCCGCCCACACAACAGTTATTTTCTCAACAAACGAACTCAAAAGCATCGTATTTACAGAAAGGTCAAAATGATTAGGATCTCGTGCAAAAACAAGTGTGTGAGATCCTTCTGATCTCAATAAAATAATATGTGACAAAGACTAAAACACCATTGAAAGTTGACACCAATTATAAACATAGAAATTGTAAAAAAAAATATTTAAAATGCTTAAAGTGTTGCGCATTACTATAGTATCAGGGAGCACAAAATACATACATTGCTTTTTTTTTGGCTGCTGTTTTGCAAATTTTGGCGCCTTTTTCCACATTAAAACTTGTATTCAGTGTTCTACGTCTTGAATCAGCTATAAAAGTGTTCTGGCTGTTTGATTCCAGCATGTTCACTCAGTTTGAATCAGCTATAAAAAGTGTTCGGTGTTGATACTTCAGTGTTCCCTCACGTTCTTGAATCGCTCTAAAAGGTGTTCCTGGTGTTAGTACTTCAGTGTTCCCTCACGTTTGAATCAGTATAAAAGTGTTACCTTGGTGTTGTACTTCAGTGTTCCTCACGTGCTGAATACAGTCATAAAAGTCGTCTCCTTGGTGTTGTACTTCGTGTTCCCTCACGTTTGAATCAGTATAAAAGTGTTCTCGGTGTGACTCAGTGTTCCCTCACGTCTTGAATCAGCTAAAAGTTTACCTGGTGTTGTACTCAGTGGTTCCTCAGTCCTTTGAACTTATTAAAGAGTGTTCACTGGTGTTGTACTTCAGTGTTCCTCAGTTTGAATCAGTTAAAGTGTTCCCTTGGTGTTGGTGTAACTTCCAGTGTTCCCCTATCACGTTTGATCAGGTCTAAAAAGTGTTCTGGTTGTTACTTCATGTTCCCTCACAGTTGAATCAGTATCAAAAGTTCCTGTGCTGCTGTGTCGTTACACGTTGGACGACTTCTGCTCCTGACCATCGCACAAACGAACCTCCAGCGCCCGCCGGTTATTCTCGTCTTCTCTCCTGCCACAGTTTTTGAATTCCGATTTCAGCTAGCTGACGCTTTTCCATTAGTTTGACTTCTGTGTCGAGCACCCTGTGTCGAGCCCCTCGTGTCGAGCCCTCGTGTCGAGCCCTCGCGTCGAGCCCCTTACGTGTCGGAACCGGCAGATTTCTGTCGCGCGTCAGGTTTCTGACGAGGTAACGGCCGAACACCCGACAGGAGCGAGGCCGGCAGTGATCGAGCGAGCGTCAGCGAACGATAGACACACAACGCCAACACACAGACACACAACGACACGAAACACAACCTGCGACAACGACAAAACACTCGACACACACAGGCAACACAAGACCCAACGACACACAGACACACCAACGGCACACAACTTGACAAAACACCACAGGAACACAACACAAACACAGAACACACGAACAACACAGACACACAACGAGCAACACACCAACCTGACACAGCACACACAGCACCAACGAACAACACACAGACACACAACGGCAACACAACCTCACAACGGCAACACACAACGGCAACACACAGACACACAACGGCAACACACAGACACACAACGACAACACACAGACACACAACGACAACACACAGACACACAACGGCAACACACAGAGACACAACCTCACAACCTTTAATAATAATAATAATAATTTAAATTACCAAACAGAAAAACATCATCAGACATAATTTAAAAAAAATTAAAGTTTAAGGCACAGAAAGTCCAGGATCCTTAATTATGAAACTAGTATTTTGCTGCTCCCACAATCACAATCGCCACAGCAACAGGCCCTACAATGTCCAGCCTTTATTACACCAGTGTAAACGATCAGACTTGAACAGGGTCACTTCATGGTGGACATGGAGGACGGGGGGCATCTGACTCTCGCCTTGTGTTTGCCTCAGGGCGGTCTGTACGAGGACGACCTGCACGACGGGGCCTGGTGCGCGGGGCGGGACGACGCGCTGCAGTGGCTCGAGGTCGACGCCCGGAGACTCACGCGCTTCACCGGGGTCATCACCCAGGGACGCAGCTCGCTCTGGGCGTGAGTATCAGCCACGGCGGGGGCCCCCAAACTGTGAGGCGCGGGCTCCTGCAGGTGGCACGTGGAGCCCCTCTGCAAGCCCGTTTAGTCCACATTTGTGTCCTAGTATTTATCTTTAAATAAGATTTGACAGTAGAACAAGTACGTTTTGTTCCAATTTTAAAAAAGTGTAGTAGCGTTTTTTTCACATTGCAAGTTAGAAAATGTTTGTCTTTTTCTTATTTTAAGTAAATTATTATTATTTTAAGGCAATCTTACTTTAAGGTTGTCAAAATATACTCAAAACAAGTTTATTACCATATTATTTAATTTTAGACGGGCATTTGTCCAGTACGTTAAAGGTCCTCATGGATGTTTACAGGAGCTGGATAGGACACGCCCCCTTTGACCCGGTGTGAAGAAGTGACTTTAACCATTTTACAACATTGTCACCCTCGTCAAAAACGTTCATTAATCCCGTTAACGAGCTCGTCTTTTCTGAGCTTTTCTGTTTTAATCTTCCACTGGTTCAAAGCCACAAACCAGCCGAGTCAAGGTACGGCCTGCGGGCCAATGCCGGCCCGCCAAAAAGTCTGATTCGGTCCATTTAATTGTAAGTTATTTTGGTTTGTACCTGGTTGCTCTGGTTTAAATCTGGTTGGTTCCAGGCTAGTCCATGTTTGATCCTGGTTCAGAACTGGTTTGGCAATTTTGTAGAGCAATGTTTTTAGAGCCTTTAGTATTTCATTTTATCGTGTCAAACTTTGTTCACAGCAAACGCATGTCTCTGGTCACATTTGTATTTATTCCAATGCCGCCTAATTGGAAACACAGATCTATTTTTTGTTTGTTTTCCAACTATAGACATTATTTTAACTTAGAAAATGTGAAATGAAATGTGACCAAAAGCACATCTAAACTCTAATTAAAGCCGAATATGAACACTTAAAACAGTCTCTCGGTTCTTTTAATACTTCCATGATCGCCCTCCTCACCTCCTCTTTTCCCACCGAGGCGTATCGCGGTCAGTGACACCCGCAGCGCCCTCTCCTGGGGAGTCTGAACCCCGCGCCCTCTGGTCACAGGGACAGATGGACAAACGGCACGAGGCCAACACATCAAACTCTGGAGATTAAACCTATTTATACATCAATATTGACCTAGATTTGGTTTGATTGAGCAGTTTGGTTTCTCCCATCACGCTGTGGGCCAAATCCTCCAGCTAAAGTCCAGACCAAGACCAGACCCAGATCTGGAGATGGAGCTGAAGCTGGGTCAAATGCAGAGGTGTAAATGTTCCGTAACTCTAACCCAACTCACAAATAAGAATAAAAAAGACATTACTGAGCAAAGTTACAATATCCTGTCATATTTATCCAACCACAACAGGCGTTTATGGGTGAAGGACGGCAGGGCATCTGACCTTCACATTTTACATAAATTGGAGAGAATGGGACTCATATCATGGACCTTGTGCACCTTAACCCTTCTTTTTATTGTATTTTATTTTCTCCATCTTTTGTCTAGACCCATCTTTTATTTAATTTAATTTGATGTGATTTATTTTATTTTATTATTATTATTATTATTATAATTTTATTATTATTATTATTATTATTATTATTATTATTATTATTATTATTATTATTATTATTTTATTTATTTTATTTATTTTATTTATTTTATTTATTTTATTTATTTAGTTTATTTAGTTTATTTAGTTTATTTAGTTTTATTTTCAGTAAAATAAAATAAAATTTAAAAAGTTTAAAAATAAAATAAAATAAAATAAGCAACGACAAATATACTAGCGCCAACATTTACTTATCCTTTTTATCAATGAATCTCTTTTTAACCTGAAACATAAAGGTGCAACGCGTAACTTTTCCGTGACAACGTTGGCGATTCTTGTTGCTTCGCCGGGAATGCTCCGCAGTGCGACTTTAGCCTCGTCAACATCGTTCAGTCAATGAAAGAAGGAAACAAGTGTTTTTGGGTTCAAAACAGGGATTTTTCTTATTTTTTGTCTCGTTTTTTTATTGTAGTGTGATCAGTTTCAGTTTATCGTGACAAGTGTGTATTTGTTTTGGTGTCGCGTCCGGTGAAAAGGCGGGACATTGTCGAGGGGCGGCGGCCTCAATAACAACCAAAAGAGGAACAGGTGATGAAGGAGGACGGGACGACACATTTGACTACACAGCAATTAACACTTTCACCGCGTTAATTGGCTTTTTCAGTGAATTAGCATTTCAGAGCCGTTGGCCCTGTCTACGCCAGTTCTGCCAATTAAAACACAAATAGTTTTTTTTTTTTCTAGTTCTTTTTTTTGGCATTTAAAGTGACAAAACATATTTAAATATTATTAACTGTTTTTTTTGTTATTATATTATTATTATTATTATTATTATTATTATTATTATTATTATTATTATTATTATTATTTGCATTTTATAGTGACAAAAACATATTTAAATATTATTAACTTTTTTAAAAATTATTATTATGTTTATTATTTTTTACATTTTAAAGTGACAAAAACATATTTAATTTTTTATTTTTTTTATTTTTTTTGTTGCATTTTATAGTGACAAAAACATATTTATATAATATTATTTTTTTTATTTTTTGGCATTTTATAATGACAAAAACAATCGTACATACAAACAGTATTTGCACATCTAAATAAACATGGATTATAATCAAGCAGGGGCAGAAACATGGAACTTTATGGCTAAACCTCACGTCTTAATTATCATTTTCAATTAACATCAAATCCAATTGGTTTTTCCAAGTTTCATATCCTTTTCTAAAATAGTTTAAGTTGTGTAGATCCAACTTTTGCTATTTGTGTGTTGTTTTTTTTACATTTTCTGGAGTAGGGTCAGTGGGTTTCGTATTGGACATTTTATTTAAGTCAGTGAAGTCTTTTGCTCCCTTTGCGGATGACATCGCCGCACAAATATCAGAGCGCAGCTGGAAGAGGACGCTTTGTGTGTGAATCCTGTCCACGCTCTGTGCTTCAGGGGCCCGGCCTCAGAGGAAGCTGAGAGGAAACTGTGAGAAAACCACCAATTAAGAAGAAGTACAGAAGCCTGCAAGTGTCACAAAGCGTCAGGAAGCGAGAGGGGGAACGAGGGGGAGGAGGAGAGAGGGCACACACAGAAGAGAACAGAACGCGCTGTTGCCTGGAAACTGAGAAAGCAGTTTTCTTTTCTTTTTTTTGTCACCGTCAGTTTAAACAAAGTGGGAATATCTGCAACGTTTAGTATTCCGATCAATTCATTTATTTTGGAAATGATTTGTTTTGGGATTGTTTTCAGAAGGTGTAATCCTCCGTTCGTCCAGCAGGGGGCCGTGATGTTTCCACTGACTTCCAGAAGTCGATATTTTTTATTTTATTTGTTGTTGTTTTTTTTTACACTCCTTTAACAGTTATTCGACGTTCTTTGGCGCTCTTTTCACAGGGAAACGTGTCCTCTGCATTTGACCCGTCCTGTAACTGAAACTTTGTACTTTGGTTTGTAAAAGAAATATAACAAAAATAAAAATAACTTCAGCATTTTTATTTCACGACAAATGTTGCGTTGTTCAAACCCCGGCGTTATTATTATTAATTATTATTATTATTATTATTATTATTATTATTATTATTATTATTATTATTATTATTATTATTTTACCAGTTACAATTGCACAGTGCAGGTGTTATTGGTTTGCCCAGAATGTCCCATGGCTTGGCATTAAGCGTGTCGTTTCCATGGAGACAAGGAGGTGAGTTACATGTCAGAGCTGTGGAGGATTGCTCCTGCTCACAGTCAGAAAGCATTTCGTTGTTGTTGTTGTTGTTGTTTTTTTTTTTAGATAACTGGAACATACCGCACTAACGTCTCCATGGGGACAAGCCACCAGACAAAGTTACATAGTGCACCTTTAACTGGTCTACAAAAATACAGGGGGTTTAACAGATTAAAATATTCTGCTACAGACTCTTTTAGTACTTTTCTTTTGGACTTCAGAGCGTTCCATCTGAATGAACTGATGTAAAAAAAAACATGGCTAATGCTAATGCTAAAGCTAACGCTAAACTGTAGGCCAAAGACATTTAATAAACATGTTAAAGTGCCCCCTGAACGAAAATGGAGTTAAGATAGATATATTTAACATTTTGCCCCAAAAATATATTAAAAATGTTTATCCCAGAATAGCAAATATTTAGATGTATAATTGTACTTCCTGTTTGCCATTGATGACATCACACAAAATACCCAATTATGAAATAAAAACAATTGTATTGTTTTTACTAATAATGAGAGCAACTTTATTTTGTTGAATTATGGTTTAGAGCGTCCAAAAAGTTGTTTCTTTTGTATAAATTATGTATAAACGTTGACTGGAATGAGTGTGATGTCACTTCCTGTTATTTTCTACAGATTTCTCGACTTTTTCTCCACAAACACCTGCTCGATCGGTGTAAAACTATCATTTATCTGTGCGACAGGTACAAACACACCAAATAAAGTCAACATGAGACGATGGTAAAACCTTTAAATAACGGCATATTATTATTGAACCTGTGACAAACGTTTGGATCGTTGAAGCGCTGCAGGTTCAACTCAGATCTCGCACAGTTCAGAGTCTTCATGTGTCGAGCTTCTCCGTGCGAAACGTGTCGTCACAAACCAGTGGAAATGGAATGAGCGTTTTAGTGCTAATAGTTTAAACGTCTGAAAAACCTGCTGCTAAAACAATTACACCACATTGTTTTTTATTATTGCACATGAATAACGCCTTTAGCAGCCGCGCCACGGTTTGAAAAGGACACCTCGGCTTTACAGGAAGTGGAGCTCTGTGATGTCATCAGTGTGCGACTTAACTGACACTTTTCTGGCAGTTTGAACCATCGTTGGACTAAATAATAAATCCTGTCATTTCTGGACTTTGGCTCTTCTGGTGAAGCAGGTTTAAGGCACAGCACCAGTCCAAATAAAGCACAATACGGCACATTTCTGCTCTCTGCTCTGGTTCTTACGTGGTGACGTTCAAACGAGTCTCTTTGAGCTCCTTTGTAACGTTCTTCTTTTGGGGTCTTTGGCAGGAGCGACTGGGTGACCTCCTACAGGGTCATGGTGAGCAACGACAGCCACTCATGGACCACGCTGAAGAACCACTCCAGGGAACTGGTGAGAGTACCGTTATACTTATACTTATGTACAATTGTACTGCGGTTTTTAATAATACTGCGGTTTCTAAAGGAAAATTATACAAAAGGACCAAATGTTTTGGAGAATAGGCCAGATTTAGAGGTCTAACCTGGAACTAAACCAGGTCTAACCTGGAACTAAACCAGGTCTAACCTGGAACTAAACCAGGTATAACCTGGGAACTAAACCAGGTCTAACCTGGGAACTAAACCAGGACTAAACCAGGACTAAACTTGCCTGACCAGCCCCCTAGATTCTGTTCAAGGACTAAACCAGGTCCCAAGCACTTCTGATACACCACTGCAGACCAGCAACACCAGGACTAAACCTGATCCAAACCGGGACTAAACATGATCTAAACCAGGACTAAACCTGATCTAAACCGGGACTAAACATGATCTAAACCGGGACTAAACCTAAACCAGATCTAAACCAGGACTAAACCTGAACCTGATCTAAACCAGGACTAAACCTGATCTAAACCAGGACTAAACCTGATCTAAACCAGGACTAAACCTAAACCTGATCTAAACCAGGACTAAACCTGATCTAAACCAGGACTAAACCTAAACATGATCTAAACCAGGACTAAACCTGATCTAAACCAGTACAAAACCTGATCTAAACCAGGACTAAACCTGAACCTGATCTAAACCAGGACTAAACCTGATCTAAACCGGGACTAAACCTGATCTAAACCAGGACTAAACCTAAACATGATCTAAACCAGGACTAAACCTGATCTAAACCGGGACTAAACCTGATCTAAACCAGGACTAAACCTGATCTAAACCAGGACTAAACCTGATCCAAACCAGGACTAAACCTAAACCTGATCTAACCCAGGACTAAACATGATCTAAACCAGGACTAAACCTGATCTAAACCAGGACTAAGGAGTAGCGCATCACATTTGGGGCTAAACACAAATCAGGAACATAGATTGGAAACACAATTCGAGTGTCGAAGATGAGTCCAGATGACGACAACTGAATCTTTTTCAACAACAAATCGTAGAATATAAAATACTTTCAAAAATACTTGAAAAAGTCTTAAGACGGCGAACTCCGGAGGAAAAGCTCCAGAGCAGCATTATTTCTCTGTTTTCCCTTCAGTCTGGTGTGGTTTGACCGCAGAGGGCCAAATCCACCGGTTTTATGAAATCTCAAGAGTAAACAGGAAACTTATGAAGAAAACACATCTGAGTCATAATAAAGTCAACACAGACGTGGATAAATGTGATCAATATGAGCAATGCCATAAATGTGATCAATATGAGCAATGCCATAAATGTGATCAATATAATACGTATGATCAATGTGATAAGTATGATACATTGCATAGATATAATACATATGATAAATATAATACAGTATGATAAATGTGATAAATGTGATAAATACAGTATGATAAATGTGATGAATGTGATGAATGTGATGAATACAGTATGATAAATGTGATAAATGTGATAAATACAGTATGATAAATGTGATGAATGTGATGAATGTGATGAATACAGTATGATAAATGTGATAAATGTGATGAATGTGATGAATACAGTATGATAAATGTGATAAATGTGATGAATACAGTATGATAAATGTGATGAATACAATATGATAAATATGATAAATGTGATGAATGTGATGAATGTGATAAATGTGATAAATGTGATAAATATGATGAATACAGTATGATAAATGTGATAAATGTGATGAATACAGTATGATAAATGTGATAAATGTGATGAATACAATATGATAAATATGATAAATGTGATGAATGTGATAAATGTGATAAATGTGATAAATATGATAAATGTGATGAATGTGATGAATGTGATGAATACAGTATGATAAATGTGATGAATACAGTATGATAAATGTGATAAATGTGATAAATACAATATGATAAATATGATAAATGTGATGAATACAGTATGATAAATGTAATAAATGTGATAAATACAATATGATAAATATGATAAATGTGATGAATGTGATGAATACAGTATGATAAATGTGATGAATACAGTATGATAAATGTGATAAATGTGATAAATACAATATGATAAATATGATAAATGTGATGAATGTGATGAATGTGATAAATATGATAAATATGACAAATGTGATAAATATGCTTTGGTCTGATACAAACTAATACTCGCGAATTAAAAGAACACCGTAGGACCTGCTTGTTTCCATGGTGATGTTATTTATCAACACTGGTGTTTGGTATTGTTCAAAAATACAGTGAAAAATATGCATTCCTCCACAGATCTGACATGTAACTTTGGCGATGTATTTTTTTGTGGAACATTCTGAGACATAACATCCAACAACCTTTAAAGTCACAGTATATAACAGCCAAAGAATGTAATAAAAGTACTCTTAAAAATGTAATTTGTGTAAAAGTTACTCAAGTAAATATGCACTCAGAAAATAGTTTTTAAATATAATATGCAAAGTTATGTTGATCTAAAGTTTTCATTTGTTTAACATACATATTCACATGTGTTCATTAATATACACTGTCTCTATATAAAATGAATAAAATGGATAAAATGAATAAAATGAATAAAATGAATAAAATGAATAAAATGAATAAAATGTTTTTTTTTTAATTAAATAAATAAATAAATAAATTAAAATAAAATAAAATAAAATAAAATAAAATAAATAAAATAAAATCCCCCAGCCCAGCCCAAAATGTTAAATGCACATGCTTTAATACAATACAAATATATTCAAATGGTTAGATATTGTATGATGTTTTCAGCGTGTGCTTCGGAGTGTGAGGTACACGAACAAAAACAACACGAAACATACAAAACATACATTTAAACTGAATATTTTTCAGCATTATTATGTTCTTTTTAATTCTCATATCTGTGTTTGTCTCAGATCTTTAAAGGAAACTGGGAGAAGGAAATCCCGGTTCGAAACCTGTTCCCGAGTCCAGTCGTGGCCCGGTACCTTCGGATCAACCCCCAGTCCTGGTTCAACAAGGGCGGAGTCTGCCTGAGAGCCGAGGTCCTGGGCTGTCCTCTGCCAGGTCTGTGCCACATGCCCTCCCTGTGTCAGATGCCCTCCCGTCCTCACGTGTCATATTTGTCTGTTTGATTTGTCACAGATCCAAATAACTATTACCACCGAAGGAACGAGGTCATCACCACCGACGAGCTGGACTTTAGACACCACAACTACAAAGAGATGAGGCAGGTGGGAACTAAACCAGGACTGAACCAGGACTGAACCAGGGCTGAACCGGGACTGAACCAGGACTGAACCGGGACTGAACCAGGACTGAACCAGGGCTGAACCGGGACTGAACCAGGGCTGAACCGGGGGGGAGGACTGAACGGACTACCAGGACTGAACCGGACTGAACGGGACTGACCAGGGCTGACCGGGACTGAACCGGGACTTGAACCAGGGCTGAACCGGACTGAAACCAGGGCTGAACGGACTGAACCGACTGAACCAGGCTGAACGGACTGAACAGGACTGAACCGGGACTTGAACACCGGACTGAACGCAGGGCTGAACCAGCGGACTGAACCGGGACTGAACCAGAGGACTGAACCGGGACCGAACCGGGACTGAACCGGACTGAACGGCTGAACAACGCTGAGGACTGAACCAGGGACTGAACCGGACTGAACCGGCTGAACCGGCGATGAACCGGGACTGAACCGGGGCTGAACCGGGACTGACCAGGACTGAACCGGGAAAGCTGAACCAGGGCTGAACCGGGCTGAACCGGCTGAACCG
Source organism: Chaenogobius annularis (assembly GCA_015082035.1). Lineage (NCBI taxonomy): Eukaryota > Metazoa > Chordata > Actinopteri > Gobiiformes > Gobiidae > Chaenogobius > Chaenogobius annularis. Next base: position 382,916 of record BJKM01000693.1, on the reverse strand, counting down.
GGTTACGGGGATGAACCGGGACTGAACCAGGCCTGAACCAGGGCTGAACCAGGACTGAACCGGGATGAACCGGGAACTGAACAGGGCTGACCCGACTGAACCGGGACTGAACCAGGGCTGAACCGACTGAACCGGGACTGAACCGAGGGCTGAACCAGGACTGAACCGGGACGTGAACCAGACTGAACCAGGGCTGAACCGGGACTGAACCGGACTGAACCAGGGCTGAACCAGGACTAAACTGGACTGAACCGGGGCTGAACCGGGGCTGAACCGGGACTAAAGCGGGACTGAACCGGGACTGAACCAGGACTGAACCAGGACTGAACCATGTCCAAACAGGTCTAACCAGGTCTAAACCAGGTCTAAACCAGGTCTAAACCAGGTCTAAACCAGGTCTAGACCTTCGGACCAGTTACATATTGTCCTTGTATTGTTTCGCTGGAGTAGATGAGTTTCCTTGTCAAACGCAGAGTCATGAGTTTCCCCTTTTTGAACTCTCCTCGTCTCATAACTTCATAATTGGCCCTTTAAAACAGATCCTGGAGGTCAGAGGTCAGTTTTACACTCACCTCTGACCTCTACACGCTCTGCTAACCCTTTTATTAAACACACGAGGCTCGTCTACCGCAGCGAGTGTGACTCCGCTACACTGGGTTTGGAAGAGACTCCAATACTTATGCAACACAGTTTATTATAAAGAACTAGAGTTTCAGAGGGAGTATTTGGAGTAGTGCTGTGCGGGACAGTACTAGTACTATTAGTAGGTAGATTTGTAGCAGTTTTGTAGTAGTTTTGTTACGGCACACACGTATAATGTAGTACTTGCAGTAATAGAAGTAGTAGCACCAGTAGTAGCACTTCTAATAGTAGTAGCAATAGTAGTGGTTAGTTGCAAGCTTAGCCTCAAGTCTAAGTCCGGTTCAAGTCAGGTCCAAGTCCAAGTCAGGTCCAAGTCAGGTCCAAGTCCAAGTCAGGTTCAAGTTTAGGTCCAAGTCCAAGTCAGGTCCAAGTCCAAGTCACGTTCAAGTCAGTCAAGTCAAGTCAGTCAGTCCAAGTCATAAGTCAGGTATCAAGTCCAGTCAAGGTAGAGTCCAACAGTCAGTCCAAGTCCAAGTCAGGTCAGTCCATCAGTCAAGTCCAAGAGATCGTCCAAGTCAGGTCCAATAGTCCAAGTCAGGCAGTCAGTCCAAGTCAAGGAGTCAAGTCAGTCGTCAAGTGGTCCAAGTCCAAGTCGGTCCAAGTCAGTCAGGTTCAAGTCCAAGTCCAAGTCAGATTCAAGTTAGGTCCAAGTCAGGTCCAATCAACGTCAGTCCAAAGTCAGGTCCAAGTCAGTCCATGTCAGGTCCAGTCAGGTTACAAGTCAGGTTCAGTTCAGTACCAAGTCAGGTCCAGTCAGGTCCAAGTCAGGTTCAAGTCAGGTCCAAGTCAAGTCAGTCAAGTCCAAGTCAGTCCACGTTAGGTCCAAGTCCAAGTCAGATTCAAGTAGGTCCAAGTCAAGTCCAAGTCAGCGTCTAGTCCAAGTTCAATCCAGCGTCAAGTCCACAGCAGAGTTCAGTCAAGTCAGTCAGATTCAAGTTCCAAGTCAGGTCCATGTCAGGTCCAAGTCAGGTTCAAGTCAGGTCAGGTCAAGTCAGGTCCAAGTCAGGTCCAAGTCAGGTCCAAGTCAGGTTCAAGTCAGGTCCAAGTCCAAGTCAGGTCCAAGTCCAAGTCAGGTCCACGTTAGGTCCAAGTCCAAGTCAGATTCAAGTTAGGTCCAAGTCAAGTCCAAGGTGCATCCAACGATCCACTGCAAAGGGAAGACCGCGACCTGAACACCATTTTGAGGAGAAGCATCAGGTCGTCTCACGTCACAGGCGAATCGAGTCTCTCGTCCGTTTGATCAAGTCTGAAGACATCGAAAGAGTGACTCCAGACCTCTGATATGTAGTCGCGGAAGCAGCAGTAGCAGTATTGGTAGTATTAGTAGTATTAGTAGTACTAGTAGTATTAGTAGTATTAGTAGTACTAGTGGCTGTACTTAAACTCACTGAGTGTTAAGAGCATGTTGTTTAGCCGCCTCCTTTTTCATCTGGGTCACTGCAAAAGGACCTTCAAGAGGACCTCAGGTTGTTTTGTAGCTACATTTTTCGAATTCCAACCGGCGATGAACCAGGACAAGACCCGACACTAGACCTGGATCTGGACCACGAACTCAGTCCTAAACCAAACGCGTCCTTCAAACGTGTTCGCCGCTAACTTCAGGATTCACTTTGTTTGTGTGCAGCTGATGAAGGTGGTGAACGAGATGTGCCCGAACATCACGCGCATCTACAACATCGGAAAGAGCTACAACGGACTGAAGCTCTACGCCATCGAGATCTCGGACAACCCCGGCGAGCACGAAGTCGGTGAGGTCGGAGCGAGGCGCGAATTCGACCAGTTGAAGTTAGCGTAATTTACTTAGCTCGCTTTATTAATCCTGTTTACAAGTCTGTTTGTTTTTTGCACACGGGTTGATCGTATTAGCTCATTAGCCCGTTAGCTTTTGTGCTAACACCAGAGTCAATGCAACGCAACTGCAACTATAGCAAAATAATAGCTCTAAGTTCAGTTAATTTGCCATTTGTTGTTTGAAATCACTTTCGAAACATATGCGAAAAGCTGCAAAAAGGAAAAACTACATTGTTCAACCTTGTGACGGCTTTTGAGTCTAAAAGTTTCGATGGTAAAGGGTGGTAGCATGTTTAAAGGACACATGTTATACAGAATATACTTTTTCTGAGCTTTAAACCCTGTTCTAACATCATCACAAACTCAGCTGGAGTCACATTTAGCTTCATTCACAGTTTGATGACTCCTGGTTAGAAAGTACTCTCCCCTCCGAGCCTCAAAAACACTCCGTTCTGAATCTTCTCCATAACTGATGTTTTCTCCACCTGCGACGCGGCTCTGAGAATCTTCTGCTGTTTTTCACTCCACAAAACATCTCCAGACTTGTTCTGAGCATTTCTCCCGTCTAATCACCGATCAGGACAACTGTGTGGCTTAAACCAGGAAGTCGGCGAGCTGCGGCATTAGCAAACTTAATTGTGTAATTCCCTCTGCAGCCAGTAGATGGTGTTAGTGGTTGATGGTATATATTAGATATCGTTTTGTTGCCAAACTAAAGGTACTCAAGAGCATGTTTAAAGGCTTAAAAAATGTGCTCTGTGATCTGACTCCCACATTTGTCCACCAGGGGAGCCGGAGTTTCGCTACACAGCTGGTTCCCACGGAAACGAGGTGTTGGCCGTGAGCTTCTCTTGCTCTTGATGCACTTCCTGTGTGTGGAGTATCTGAGCGGTAACCCCGCAGTAGGTGCGCCACCTGAGGGTGGAGGGGAGACGAGGATCCATCTACTGCCATCGGTCAACCCTGACGGCTACGAGAAAAGCCTACCAACTGGTATGTACTACTACTAACTACTACTACTCACTACCCACTGCTACTACTTACTGACTACTAGTACTACTACTACTACTACTACCACTGCTAGTAGTAGTACTACTGCTACTACTACAGTTACCGTTGTTGTTACTACTACATACGACGACGACGACGACGACTACGACTACGACTACGACTACTACATACTGCTACTGCTATGTACGTCCATACTACTACTACTACTACTACTATTCACCTACTACTACTACAACTACTACTACTGCTATGTGTCTATACTTACGTTCTTGTTACTACTACTGTACTGACCGTTCTTGTTACTACTACTACTACTACTACATACTACTATATCTACTGCTACTATTACTACACTGCTACTACTATGATTTGACAAATACAAATATAAGCACATGTTCAAATCTCTGCATTTTGATTGACGTGTGTGATGATGACACAGCTCTTCACAGACTTCTCACTGGTTTGTGTTAAAGTATTTAAATATTTACCTCCAAAGTAGGATTAGAACATGACTTTATTGACATGGACAAAGAAAGACATATCTAATCTAATCCAATACCAATCCAATACAATCCAATACAATCCAATAAAACAATACAATACAATACAATACAATCCAATACAATACAATACAATACAATCATTATAAGTATAACATTGGATTCTTGCCGTAAGGATATTTTGAGCCTTTTTAGAGATTTTAAAGCCTTAAATATAACTATTAAGCTTTGTCTAGAATGTTCCACCGTATGGTATTAACTTCAGTCTTCTATTGTCTATTTTTCATTTATTCATTTACAAGTGTTTTTATTGCCAAAATATACTTGTTTAGTTTGGTGGAGTTACCTCCATGGAAATGCTAAATTGTTCTTCGTTCTTTGGAGCATTTCAGATAAACAGTTCAGGCCCTCAGTTCGGCCCTCAGTTCAGGCCCTCAGTTCAGGCCCCTCAGTTCAGGGCCCTCAGTTTCAGGCCCTCAGTTCAGGCCCTTCTCAGTTCAGGCCCTCAGTTCAGGCCCTCAGTTCAGGCCCTCAGGAGACATTTTTGTTTCACCTTCTGGTGGTTGGAAGTCAAATGAGTCAAAATTGGGCATGAATAAGATGTGTGTCAAAAGCATTTGTGCAGGAAAATTAAAGAACTAAAAGTATGTGCCAATGCCATGATGACATGGGAGCTCCATAATGTGGAGTGTACAGGAACATCTGTGGAGTATGGACTGGAGACCCAAGGTCAAAGTGGAAAACACCCCCGAGGTGGTAGAAAACGACGCAGAGCCAAGATCCTGTGGGACTTCCAGGACACCAGACTGACAGAATGGTAATGGCAAACCACAACCAGACATTTGTGGTGGTGGATTAAACGGCAGAGGGAAAACCATTGTGGTTGACGTGGCAACACCACGTGATTCCTTTGCCGAAAACAACAAACAACACGGAGAAACTGGAGAAACACCAAAGGCTCAGAGAAAGAAGCTGGAGAAGGTGTGGAAGGTGAAGGTGCACTCGGGGCAGTGACCCCGAAACTGGAGGAGTGGCTACAACAGATTCCTGGGCAAAAAACATCAGAGTCCCAGAAAAGTGCAGTGCAGGAACCAAAAAAGTTACTGAAGAACCCTCAAGCTCTCAGGCCTCAGGAGCATTATAAACAGATCAAAGTAGATCTGTTAGAACTACAATATGATACTTCTATTCCTGGTCTGGGTGGGGCTGTTTGTTCCTCCAAGAATGTTATAGATCAGGGGTGTCCAAACTATGGCCAGGGGGGCAAATGCGGCCCTCAGACAAATTTTTGTTGGCCCTCAGGCTTCCTGCTAAGTTGACCAAAACAACAAAAAGTTGTACTTTTTACTGTAAAATATGAAAAATGTAAACATTTTGATGGAACTGTAATATTGGGGTAACATAACAAGCCTTTAAAAAGGTGTGGAGGCCCATCGAAACTATGTTGAACGCAACATTTTGAATGATTCACGTCATTGTCCGGTAGTCTTTGGCCATCTTTGGCCCCTGGGAGAGATCAAAGAGTCTCCGAAAAGGCTGGAGATCAGGTTTAGTCCTGGTTCTGTCCTGGCCTAGACCTGCACGTCACAGATCCTGATGCTGTTGGTTTGACACTTGGCAGAAATGTGCCTCAGATAGAAACATGGGAAAAGTGTCTCTTTGGGAAGGTCTTTATGGGTGCAAATAAGTGACTTGTCGCTGTCGTCAAAGAAGGAAACGGTTCCACTGTCAACATCCAACTGGACTCGGATCTTCTGAGCCTGTTTTTTCAGCATCATCTTCCTTGAACCACTGAAGTATTTACCCTTGCTGTATCCCAAAGGCCAAAACCCCAATTCTGGCAAAAAATTAGGTTTTGTCTTCCTGTTGATTGGTTCTTTCGCCACCTCTATAAGCCAGTCAGGGTGGTCCCCCACCTCTACGTCCCAGTGGTGTCCCCCAGAGCTGAAGCCGTCAGAGCCCAGAACTAAAGAACATTCAGAGAATCTCTCTGGATTGTCAGGAACCTGGAGACGAGTGTCGGCCCGTGCCAAAGAGGTGAGACTGTCCGACAGACAGAGCCATGGGCCTGCAGTGTTTGGGTCCAGAATGACAGGACTGTTCTGGACGATCTCTTTCATCTTCCTCCAGATTCTGAAACCCAGGTTTCCCAGGATTTTGGCCTGATTTATGAGCAATCCAGGCCCCACTGATGGGAGGGGCTCTGAGGGAGGTTTAGGGCCCTGTGCTTGGCTGTAGGAGAGTAGGAAGTCCTCTGCTTTCTTCTCCAGTCTTTTCACCAGCTCTTGGATGTTCTGGTCCAGAGAAGCCAGTTTGTTCTTGAGTCTGCCCAGCTCAGAGTCCAGGCTCTGGGCCTGTCTGCGCTGCTCCTCCCTGAGTGCAGAGCACTGCAGCTCCTCCTCCTCCATCAGGAACCTGTGTAATCGGTCAAACCTCTCGCACAGCTCTGCTTGTCTGTGTGCGTGCTTCTGTGTGTCTCTGTAAACCCGTTCCAGGGTCTTGGCCTCTGCTCGCTGCCTCTTCAGAGCCTTGAGCTGTGAGCTCCCCTGCTCCTTCAGTTCCTTCTCTGCCTGCTCCAGAGGTACCACCATGTGGTCTCTGTGCTGAGAGAACTCACACACGGGACACAGAAGGCGGTCTTCATCTTTACAGAAGAGAGGGGGCCCCTGTGGGTGTGAGCCGCACACAGCTCTGTCCTCGGACTTCTGTTTCTCAGTGAAAGAAATACAGAGCTGCTTTAAAGCAAAGTTGACAACAACAGACTCCTTAGAAGACCTCCTTCTGCAGACAGGGCAGTTCCTGGTGGTGTTCTGTTGCCAGTGTCTGTACAGACAGTGGGAGCAGAAGCTGTGGTTACAGCCCAGAGTGAGCGGCTCTTTAAACATCTCCAGACACACAGCACAGGTCAGATAGTCCTCCACCACGCCGATCTTCTCCGCCATCTCTGCTCAGCACTGTTCTCTAAGAAAATACAGGTTTTTCAGGAAAGAGATCTTTAATGAGCTTTAGCAACAGTCTGCTGCACTTTCACTTCCTTAATCACATGTCACAGACGCAGCAGCAGGGCGTGGTCTTAAAGGGGAACAAAGGTCAAAAACAGAACCATTGACCAGTCCTGTGGTAACCCTCACTTCTGCTTTTCCTGCTGACAGAATCAGAATAACAATCAGAAAAGGTTTAGGAGCAGAAGAGCAGAGGAGAAAGTACACAGCCCTGTGGAACTCCTGTGCTGATGGTCAGAGTCTCTGAGACGTTCTTCCACAGCCGCACTGCCTCTGATCCGTCAGGAAGTCAGTGCTCCACCTCAGTCCTGAGTGGTGGAGTTTGCTTTTTGTTCTTATTTTGGGAAACGCATTTACTTGATTTATTTATGTTAATTTTGAACTAAAAACATCTCCATTTTGAATATAATGCTGAATATATGTACAACGTTTTCCTCAGGACTACACCAGAATATGAAGATGAATTAACTTGACAAAATGTAACCAAATTAAAGCAAAGGATCGAAATTGCACTCTTTTCTGGAGTAAACCCACCAGAGAGCAGGAATATCGATGTGACAAAGGTAAAAAGGATCTATTGACCTTCAGCCGTGTAATAATACATGCTTCATTTGGTCAGAACCCACAGCAGCTAAATTACATGCATTACATTCTGACAGAAATTACATTTAAATTAGAACATGTTCACAACTGATGAGGGTGATCTGTGGCTTTGGGCGGTGTTTTGATGGACGATATAACTGCAGCCTCCAGCAGGGGGAGCCGTGCTGCCAATCTCAGTGCAGCTCGTTTTAATGCTTTGAATGACTATTACCTGTTTCACGCAAACATATTTTCAGACTAGAAACTTCCCAGTCCTGACTTAGACTCAAGTCACTATTTTGAAGACATCGAATGAAATGGACCAAGACTCGGGCCCAGACTTGGACTTGGAGCCTTGTGACAGCCTTCTCCACAGTTTTACAGGAACAAACTGGAACATGTCTATGTCCAGGTCTCAATTTGTGACTTTTTTTCCTAAAGAAAATCCGTTTGTAAAGTCTAAACTGTGTATTCTGTAATTTGGTAGAATGAGTTGAACGGACTTGAAACTCAAAGCAGAAGACTTGGACCGTGGGCCACGTAGAACTTGACTTGACTTGGACCCTGTGACTGGACTTGGACTTGGACATGGACCCTGTGACTCTGGACTTGGACTTGGACCCTGTGACTCTGGACTTGGATTTGGACTTGGACCCTGTGACTCTGGACTTGACTTGGACTTGGACCTTGTGACTCTGGACTTGACTTGGACTTGGACCTTGTGACTCTGGACTTGACTTGGACTTGGACCTTGTGACTCTGGACTTGACTTGGACTTGGACCCTGTGACTCTGGACTTGGACTTGGACTTGGACCCAGTTTTCTTCATCGTCATAAGAAATACACAAAATCCTCTAATTCTCCTGCTGTATTTATGTGTTTTTATTTATGAACCACAGACATTTGCTTCATCTGAGTTCATGAACGCTCCGGGGCCAAACCGGGTCGACCCGCGGGGACTTGGGACTTGACACCGTTCTGTATTCGCAGGGTTCCGAGCTGAGCGGGTGGTCTCTGGGGCGCTGGAGTCAGGACGGCATAGACATCCACCACAACTTCCCCGACCTGAACTCCATCCTGTGGGAGGCCGAGGCCAAGAAGCTGGTGCCCCGGAGGGTCCCCAACCACCACCTGCCCGTCCCCGAGTGGTACCAGGCCCGCAACGGATCGGTCAGTGACAGACCACGAGCGGAACACCGTCAGAACGTCCGAGCACAGTTTGAAGAATAGATGATTTCACTATTTTGTTCTGAGAATATGTAAACAGGAAAATGGAAAATCTTAATATCTGTATCTATAACGACAGCGATCAAACACTGGTCCAAAAAAATCACACACAAAAAGTTCTAATCAATACATTTTCCTCTTCTCAAAGTTGGAACCCGCTCCCAGTCGCCTGGCGCGAGCCGTGAAACCCGTGTGGGCGTTTTGTCCGGTTTTCTTGTGGAAATATGAACGATCCTGGTGCTATTTTCCCTCCCGCCGCCTCAGAGGCCAGAGAGGCTGCAGTGAGTCACACACTGAGGGGATCCCCTCAGTGATGCCCACCCGGGGAAAAACACTCGGATTTGAGAAAGCTGGAGCCAACAAACGAGTGGGCGCTGTAGAAAAGTAAGAGTCAAAGTAATAGTGGGAGTAGGACTTGTAGTAGTCGCAGTGGCTGCAGTTGTAGTCGATCGGTTAGACTGCACATATGCATAATAATACTTGCACTTGGGGTGTGAATTAAAAGTGCCCACAAAAGCCCACAAACTTTATAATGTGGGCCTTTTAGACATCACAAACATTTCCCCCGTGCAGTGCCCCCCATGTGCTTCTGGTTAAGGGTCTGCGTGCGCTCAGCTCCTGGGCACTGGGCAGGACTGACCGCGCCCAGAGCCACAGCCGCAGGTGACGGAGTCTTATTTTACCAACAATCTGCTCCTCGACTTCGGCCGCTTCGCCCTTCGAAACTTTGTATAAAGTCACTGCTCATATGAGTTATTTGTGTGCTCCAGACCCTGTACCGGGGCCCGGGGCCAGAGCCCCAGACCCTGTACCGGGGGCCCGGGCCAGAGCCCCAGACCTGTACGCGGGGGCCCGGGCCCAGAGCTCCAGACCCTGTCTGGGGGCCCGGGGCCAGAGCTCCAGAACCTGTACTGGGGGCCTGGGGGGGCGTTGTGGACGGGTTCTGCGGAATTCGGGATCAGGGACTTAAACCCATAAACTGTGCACTGGACTAACTTATGAACATCTGGAGCCAGTGTGCAGTTTAGAGGGTGCTCTCAGTCCTCTGAGGAGCGTGGGACTTTAAGCCCCCCCCACAGTGTGGGAAGTGTGTGTAAATGACGTACCCCGGCACGTGCACGTGTGTTGTTGGAGCTGGGCTCATGCACGGCCGTGTGAGCACTACATGTCTTCATTAGCTCTAGTAGCCCCTCATTGTAGTCATCAGCGCGGGCCACAATGGGCGTGTCAGGCTGGTGTTGTGTTACTCTGATGTAAGGGGCTTGTATGGACGATGGGCGTGTGCGTGAAAACATCGCTCACAACACAACTAGTGCCATCCATCTTCTGCAGCGAGACAATTGGTGCATGCGCCAAAAAATGTGTCACCACCAACCACCACTCTCGCGGTCCAGGGTGGGCTGACGTTTGTCCCAGGGACCCCAACAAGGTCAGAGTTGGTGCTTCCCAGAGCGCACGGCTCCAGTTTGTGAATGAGGAACAGGAAATGTGCTGCTAAACTGCAGTGGTCCTGCTTTTACGTCGTTCTAAAGATGTTTACTCTTCCAAGCCCCTTCGTCCCTAAACGTTTAAATGTCGACTTTATTTTGACTACGACTTTATTCTCATAAATGTATTGACTTTTATTCTCGAGTTTTTCTTGTTGTGCCCTGCAATTTTTTATATTTGGGTGGCCCTTATACTCAGTTGTATATAATAATAATAATACAAAAGAACTATTACAAAAACTGCAAAAAGACCAAGAAAGAAACGTCATGTCATTTCTGTAAAAATATGATCTGATTATTGTTTTTGGGAGTAAGTGAAATGATGATTGTACTTATTGTCGTGAGTATCTCCTCCAGGTGGCGGTAGAGACCCGGGCCCTGATCTCGTGGATGGAGAAAGTTTCCGTTCGTCCTGGGGGAACACTGCAGGGAGGGGAGCTGGGTGGTCACGTTCCCCTACGACAAGACGCGATCTGCGGGTGTGGTACGCATGCCCAGCCCCTCTCCAGACGACCACGTTTTCAGGTGACATGCTAATGCTAATGCTAACAGAGAAACAGCACTGAACAAGTCAAAGGTACTCCAAAGGTCTCTCAGGGGAGTACACGACTGATAGTCAAAGGTCTCAGGGGTACACGAACTGATAGTCAAAGGTCTCAGGGGGTACAACGACTGACAGTCAAAGGTCTCAGGGTACACACTGATAGTCAAAGTCTCAGGGTACACGAGCTGATAGTCAAAGGTCTCAGGGGGTACACGACTGATTAGTCAAGGTCTCAGGGGGTCACGACTGACAGTCAAAGGTCTCAGGGGGTACACGCTGATAGTCAAAGGTCTCAGGGAGGTAACACGACTGATAGTCAAAAGGTCTCAGGGGTACACGGACTGATAGTCAAAGGTCTCAGGGGTACAGCGACTGCAGTCTAAGGTCAGGGTCACGATGAGCAAGGTCTCAGGGGGTACACGACTGCATAGTCAAAGGGTCTGGCAGGCGGTAGGGGTACACGACTGATAGTCAAAGGTCTCAGGGGTACACGACTGATAGTCAAAGGTCTCAGGGGGTACACGACTGATAGTCAAAGGTCTCAGGGGGTACACGATTGACCGTTAGTCTCAAGGGTTTGGCGACTATAAAAATGTGCAGACCCGCAGATCTGAAGCACACATCTTCTCGTGTGCTTTCAGATGGTTGGCCTTCTCGTACGCTTCCACCCATCGCCTCATGACCGCGGCCCAGAGGAGGGTCTGCCACACGGAGGACTTCGCCAAAGAGGACGGCGCCATCAACGGGGCGGCCTGGCACACTGCACCTGGAAGTGAGTTTGGTCAAGAACATACACAGGCTGAGCTACGAAAGAGGAAAAATGCGTTGGCGTCCTACATGCTGTATGTTCTCCGTAGGCATGAACGACTTCAGTTACCTGCACACGAACTGCTTCGAGCTGTCCATGTTCGTCGGCTGTGATAAGTTTCCTCATGAGAGCGAGCTGCCGGAGGAGTGGGAGAACAACAGGGAGGCGCTGCTGGTCTTCATGGAACAGGTACGGCACAAAACGCCAACACCAGGAGAACCTCCACAAACGACCAGGAGAACCTCCGCAAACGACCAGGAGAACCTCCGCAAACGACCAGGAGAACCTCCGCAAACGACCAGGAGAACCTCCGCAAACGACCAGACGTCCTGCAGTGAAGACCTCTGCCCATCCAACTGGGGCACGTTTGGCTTTGTGCAACGGTCATTTTCAGAGTGTTTCTTCTTCAGGTTCACAGAGGAATCAAAGGCGTGGTCAGAGATCTTCAGGGTCGTCCCATCGCCAACGCAACCGTTTCAGTGGAGGGCATAAACCACGACGTGAAAACAGGTACGTTTACATGTTTGAGTTATTTAAACGTGTTATTTCAGTTGTTTTATTGTTTCAATCCAACGATTCACACCACATAAAGCATAACATGGACGGGATCTTCTACGTTCTGTTTTTATTCTTTATCATTTATGTTTATATTGTTTTATATAAAGAAAGAAATCATGCTTTAGATTGTGGCCTGAGTCCTTCATTAACAGTTTGGTGAAACCAGGACTAAACCAGATCTAAACCAGGACTAAACCAGATCAGATCTAAACAAGATCAAAACCAGGACTGTACCTAGTCTAAAACCAGATCAAAACCAGGACTGTACCTGGGCTAAAACCAGGACTAAAACCAGAATCAGAAGTCCAGGTCTCATCCTTCCTTTGATCCAGATTTATATAAAGTTCAAACTCCTGTTGGTTTTAGTCCCGGTCAAGTCCAAGTCTAGTTCTGGTCCAGGGTCTTGTCACAATCAGTTGAGGTCTGGTTTAGTCCAGATATAGTCTTGTTTAGTCCTCGTCTAGACAAGTCACAACCGAGTCAAGTTCTGATCCATGGATCTAGACCAGTTCAAGTCCAAATCTAGTCCAGATTTAGTCAGGTCTAGTCCAGGTTTAGTCCAGACTCCTAGTATAGTCCAGGTTTAGTCGTCTGGTCTGGTCTAAGGGTCCAATTCATGTTTTAGGTCAAGTCCAGGTCAACTTCAGCTCTTGGTCATGTCTAGGCTTAGTCCAGTCCAGGTTTGATCCAGGTCTAGATCAAGACCAAGTTTAGTCCAGGTTGGTCAGTCTGGTCTGGTCGAGGTCTGGTCCAGGTCTGGTCCAGGTCTGGTCCCGTCCAGTCTAGATCTAGTCCAAGTATAGTCCAGGTCTGGTCTGGTCCTGGTCTGGTCTGGTCCAGGTCTAGATCTAGTCCGAGTATAGTCCAGGTTTAGTCCAGGTCTGGTCTGGCCAGGTCTGTTCCAGGTCGTCTGGTTTCAGGGCTGGGTCCAGGGCTGGTCCAGGTCTGGTTCAGGTCTGGTTCGGTCCCAAGGGCTGGTCCAGGTCTGGTTCAGGTCTGGTCAGGGCTTGGTCCAGGTCTGGTTCAGGTCTGGTCCAGGTCTGGTCCAGGTCTAGTCTAGCCCTCTTTACTTCACGGTTCTGTCATGCTAAGCCCCTTCTGGACCTCTGTGCCGTCCAGCTGCCGGGGGGGATTACTGGCGCCTGCTGAACCCGGAGAGTACCGCGTCTGGGCCCGGGCCCAGGGCCACGGCTCCATAGCTCCAGGAGGTGCGAGGTGGGCTACGACCCGGGACCCACCCGCTGCGACTTCACCCTGACCAGAAGCAACCTGTCGCGCATGCCGCGAGATCATGGAGAAGTTCAACAAGCAACCGATCCGACTCAAGCAGCTGCACGGGCCAATCAGGGAGCGGGGAGGAGGGAGGAGCGGGGGAGGGGGGAGGAGCGGGGAGGGGGGAGGGGGGGGGGGGAGGGGCGGGACTAGCATCAGCCGGACCTGATCGAGCGGGGGGATAAATTTAAACGGTGGAAAGGCAGTGTTTGTGCCAAAAATGATGAACGTAAAAGCCAAAAGTCCGAATAAAAAACACTTTGATGAAAAATGTCACGCAAACTTGACATTTCATCGCTTTGTTCCCTCGTCCAAAACACGTCTGGAGTTGTATTTACGCGGGAGATCGTTTAGTCTCGTCCGATTTTCAGTTTTAAATGACAAATTTCGCTTTTTGAACTTTTTACTCTGAAAAAACAATTGTCTATTGTGAATTTCATCCGTGGAATTTTGCAGTGTAGGTTTTTTTTCCATCGTGTTTTCGAAAACAGAAAAATATTCCAATTAAATATTGAATTCATTGGATTTAAAGCCTCAAATTCAACAGTCTTTTGAATTTCTAATTTTTTCATTGCAATTTTTACACTCTGAGTTTCAATTGTTGAAACCGCATTTTAAACATTTTGAACTTTTAAAAACTGAAAAAAAAAAAAAAAAAAAAAGCAATGTTCGCATAAAAACATTTCTATTTTTTTTTCTTTGGTCAAACATTCAGCAGCATTTAAAATTCAAAATCAGATGAAATAAATGACATGTTTGAATTCAATCGTTTCATTCATCCTGTTGACGCGCTCGTCTCTGCTCCGAGCCTCACAAATCGCTCCGTTTCAACAATCGCGTCACAATTTGGATTTTTCCTGCGTTTCTTTTAGTCCGTAAATCATCCAAAAATACCAATCCAGGTGAGTTTTTGAACAGGGAAAAATGATGAAAAGATCAATCAAGTCAATTTAGCGTGACATTTGCCCTTTGAAATTCATGCCAACGTTGAGGGAAGAAACATTTTAGGTTCTGCCACCTGAAACAACAGTGTAAGTGGTTTTGTTACCGAAGCGTATGAATCCATATTTCAGACGTTTGTGTCTTTGACTCCGTTTTTTTAAGATATTTTTGCAAAAGATTTAAATGGAAATTATATTAATATTGTTTTATATGAATAAATAATATCATGCTTTAGGGTGTGGCCTTCATTTATAGTTATGTGAAACCAGGACTAAACCATCACTGAACCAGGACTGAACCAGGACTGAAACCAGGACTGAACGCAGGACTGAACCAGCGACTAAAGCGGGTCTAAACCAGGTCTAAAACAGGGACTGAAACCAGGACTAAAAGCGGGTCTAAACCAGGACTGAACCAGGACTAAACCAGGACTAACACATCACTGAACCAGGACTAAAGCGGGTCTAAACCAGGTCTAAACCAGGACTGAAACCAGGACTAAACGGGTCTAAACCAGGACTGAACCAGGACTAAACCAGGACTGACAACCAGGACTAAAGCGGGTCTAAACCAGAGACTCGAACCAGGACTAAACCAGGACTAAACCAGGACTGAACCAGGACTGAACCAGGACTAAAGCGGGTCTAAACCAGGACTGAACCAGGAACTGAACCAGGACTAAACCAGGAACTGAACCAGGACTAAACCAGGACTGAACCAGGACTGAACCAGGACTGAACCAGGACTAAAGCGGGACTAAACTAGGACTAAACCAGATCTAAACTAGCATCTAAACCAGGACTAAACCAGGACTAAACCAGATCTAAACAGATCTAAAACCAGGACTAAACCAGGACTGAAACCAGGTCTAAACTAGATCTAAACCAGGACTAAACCAGGACTAAACCAGGACTAACCAGGACTAAACCAGACTAACTATTGACACAACCAAGCTGTCATTTACCATTTCTTTTAACATTGTGTTGAAATAACTTGTGTTTTAAGTTAAACGATCTAATCCTACAGAGTGGATCTGATATGAACGCTCAGAAGATATAAATAATAAATAGTTTAGGTCAAAAAGTAAATTGCTTTTATTCCCTTTTTAATAACGGCAATTAATAATCCGAAAAATGCATATGAAGTATTTGATTTGTAATCTAAAGTAAAACAAATATTATTTCTGGATGAGATTTTTCATCCAAATTCCAAACGTCGTTTCCAGAAATGCTCTTCTCTGAGGGTCCTGCAAAACTAAACATCCGAGACAGACCCTGGATGTGAGGAGTTTGTTTAATATGAAACAGCCCGATCTGAAGCCTGACGCTCTGGAGACGTTTCTGTCAAGCTATAACACGGTAATTACCGTAAACAGCCTTAATAAAGCACCATTTATTTACTTTCCATTCTAAAAAGATTAAAACATAAAATACATAACACACAGAACAGAAGAAGAGAGCAACATTAGGAATAATAATACAAAATTACAAATAGAAATCACAAATAGACATCTTCCGACACAAGAATCATGAAAAAGATGAATTAAAATAAAAGTCTAATTGAGTCCAAAGTCCGTCAAATGTGTCCAGTTTTTTCCATTTGTCTGATGTCTGTCCCGATGTCTCAGCCCAGTCCTTGATCGTTGGTGATGTTTGTGTCATCCATTTCTTTGTGATGGCCTTTGTTCTTAAGTATGTTCCAAAGGTATCCATGTATTGTGTCCATGGCAGGAATTTTGAGGTCCAAGTACAGAGCTCTACAGTTCAGAGGGATGGAAATCGTGAACTTCAGTCCAATATTTCTGAGCGACAGGACAGTCCCAGAACACGTTACAGTGGTTTACCTCCTGGTGGCGCTGTTTCTGCGAATAATGAGCACATTTTTCCAGCAAAATTCCCTCCAAACATGTGATTTTGAGCTCCTTCTGAGATGTACACACACTTTCCCACTCTTCGTCCGTCAAAACAAAATCACCTTCTCTTTCCCATTTGTTTTTAATATATTGAGACTTGTGCTTTATTAAACATATCATTATCATAACGTTTCACCCAAGAAGAAGATCAGGTCTCAAGGGGATCAAGTGTGGTTCATGTCTCCACAGGCGTGAAACCGCTCGAGCCGTTCCATGTCCAGCTCCGTGTCTTTCGCCTCGTTCCTCCCGAGATCGTTGCGAAGCCGCGTCGAAGGCTCCGCCCGCCAACATGGCGACGTACCACCTCTCGTGCCGCGACCGCAGCTCGTCGTTCCTCTCGCGCAGCGTTTGCATGCGGTTCTCCTGTCTTTTAATCGCCACCGCAAACTCGTCGACGCGTCCCGTTTCGTCCGCCGCCTCCAGAGCCGAGAGGTCCTTCTTCAAGTCGCCGTGTCTTCGCAACAGAGACTTCTCCTCGGATTTCAGCGTCTTCAAACGGGCTTTGAGACGCCCCTTTTGTGCGATCTTGTCCTGCAGTGCCACAATCTGTTCGTACAAGCTGCTCAGTTCACTGCTCTCGGACGTCACGGTCTTAATCTCCACTTCAGACCTTTTAAGCTTTTGTAACGCTCCCTCAAGTTTCAGTTTTTTCTTTTCCAGTTTCGTATTCGTAGCCTTAATATCTTTTTCTTCTTTGTCGATTTGCTTGTAGATCTCGGACACGGCTTTGAGGCTCAGGATCTTCTGCCTCATCTCGTCAATAGCCCGCTCCGCTTGGCCGTTTCTAGACTTCCACGCCTCAATCCTGTCGATTCTATCCTGGTATTTGGCGTTCATCAGCTTCTGGTCCTCGTACGCGTTTTCCACGTTGTGAAGCACTCTCTTCAACATGTCATGTTCTTCCTTTATGGCGTCCCGGGACAGCTCTATTGCCTCAGATTTCTGCTTCCAACACGACCCTTGAGCCAGTTGCAGGGCCTTTTTGGAAACGTCATCCCGCAGCAGTTGCAGGTTTCGAAATGCGACATCTCTCTCATCCTTTAACCGGACGTAGCGCTCCTCCATGTCGTCTTGAGTGACTCTTGACTTTAACTCCTCATACTCCTGCTGCAGTTGTCTGTTCTTGACTTTAAACACTTCTATCTCCTTTTCCACGTGTCCTAATTTCACCAGTAAGTCTCTGTAGGACTCGTCTTTGTCCATAGCTCTGAACGAGGCTGTTGTGTTGTTGTTGTTGTTGTTGTGGTTGTTGTGGTTGTTGTGTTACTTTTAGTGGCGGTTGGCAGCAAACTGAAAAGGTGCATTTACCGCCACCTACTGGAGTTGTACGTCTTAGACTTTAGACTTGAGACATTATTCTTTAGACTTTAGACTTTAGACTTTATTCTTCAGACTTTAGACTTTAGACTCTATTCTTTAGACTTTATTCTTTAGAAACACATCGGTGTAATCCCTCATTCGTCCAGGAGGGTTCCATTGTAGAAAAAGATTCAGTTGTTTCATCTGGACTCTGTTTTAGAAAAACAAAACGCTTCGACTCTCATCCAAAAGTCATTCTCAATCTGTGAAACAAGTCTGAGAACTCAGGTTTATATCCTCTGTGTAAGCCCCGCCCACAGGGCGGGACCTCCTGATAAAAGGAGTTTTTGGTTTCACTTCTTCATTCTATCCAATGCGGTGAAGAAAGTTGTAAAGAGCGCCACATAGGGGAGACTAAACAGCCACTTCACAAGAGGCTTTATCAGAGAAGACACTCGAGTTCCAGGCCACAAAGCGCTGTGCATCTTCATCTCAAAGCCACAAACCACTCTATTGAAGACAGTGAGGAAAGGTTCTGAGCAGGAGAAAGATGGTTTGAAAGAGGAGTTAAGGAGGCCATCTTTGTTTAAAAAGAGAATCCTTCCTTAAATCTTAATGGAGGTTTAAGATTCAACCTTCCAGTTGTTTATAATGGTCTGCTGAAACCCTGGAGACGCCCGAGGCATTCGGATGCTAATCAGGTACTCAGTGATGAGGGAGCGAAAGTCAGGTCACAATAGGATGTAGTTGGCTCAGTCACTAAAAGTACCTCGGCGTTTGGTTTGATTCTTCACTAATTTTCACAAAACATATCAACAGTTTCTTACAACAAGTAAAATCAAGACTCGGGTTTTTGTAGCGCACTCAAACCTCTTTCTCACACTCGGGTCAAAACCACAGTCACGTCCAATCTTAGTTTATTGATCTCAAAAACTGGGCGTCCTTTCTCACGCTTGTTCCTGGTGCACGGTCGCCACGGCAGCCTTTATTCTGCTGACGTGGCCCGCTCTTCACGCCCACACAGACGCTCTGCTTCTCTTGTTTTACAGTTCATACGTCTCAAGGTTCCAACAGTTCCATACATCTCAACGCTCCAACAGTTCCATACATCTCAAAGCTCCAACAGCTTCCATACATCTCAAAGCTCCAACAGTTCCATACATCTCAACGCTCCAACAGTTCCATACATCTCAACGCTCCAACAGTCCATACATCTCAACGCTCCAACAGTTCCATACATCTCAAAGCTCCAACAGTTCCATACATCTCAAAGCTCCAAACAGTTCCATACATCTCAACGCTCCAACAGTTCATACATCTCAAAGCTCCAACAGTTCCATACATCTCAAAGCTCCAACAGTTCCATACATCTCAAAGCCAACATTCATACATCAACAACGCTCTCAACTCAAGTTCCATACATCTCAACGCTCCAACAGTTCCATACATCTCAAAGCTCCAACAGTTCCATACATCTCAAGCTCCAACAGTTCCATACATCTCAAGCTCCAACAGTTCCATACATCTCAAGCTCAACAGTTCCATACATCTCAACGCTCCAACAGTTCCATATCTCAACGCTCCAACAGTTAGATACATCCTCAAACGCCAACAGTTCCATACATCTCAAAGCTCCAACAGTTCCATACATCTCAACGCTCCAACAGTTCCATACATCTCAACGCTCCAACAGTTCCATACATCTCAACGTCCAACATTCCATACATCTCAACGCTCCAACAGTTCCATACATCTCAACGCTCCAACAGTTCCATACATCCTCAACGCTCCAACAGTCCATACATCTCAACGCTCAACAGTTCCATACATCTCAACGCTCCAACAGTTCCATACATCTCAACGCTCCAACAGTTCCATACATCTCAACGCTCCAACAGTTCCATACATCTCAACGCTCCCACAGTTCCATACATCAACGCTCCAACAGTTCCATACATCTCACGCTCCAACAGTTCCATACATCTCAAGCTCAAACGTTCCATACATCTCACGCTCCAACAGTCCATACATCTCAACGCTCCAACAGTTCCATACATCTCAACGCATCCAACAGTTCCATACATCTCAACGCTCCAACAGTTCCATACATCTCAACGCTCCAACAGTTCCATACAATCGCTCTGTTCCTAAAGCCGCATTAGTTCAGTTCTCAGCAGAAAGTGCCTGGAACAAATACAACAGAATCTAAAACTCAGTCCAGTTCTCTGTCTCTGTATTCAAAAACGTAGTCCAGAGTATTTCACAGGATCGATGCACATGACTGATGATGAGAGTATGTTCTCAACTGATCTGCCTCGTAAAAACTTAAATAAAACAAACTGCCGGGTTTTCCCCTAAAGCTGCAGTACCTCTGATTCCTCCGCACTTTGAGTTCTCTCTCCTTCAGCTTGCACAGTTTTGACCCTTTCAGACCCTTGTATTTGTAGGTTTTGTCCCTCTGAAGCTGCAGTACTTTTTTGCCTCCATACTCCATACTCGGCCAATGGTTCCGAAGAACAGAGCGAAGAGCAGAGGGGACCGAACACAGCCCTGCCGCACCCCTCAGTCTGTCACGTGACCGTTCATTTTGATCCTTGATGTTGGACAAAGAGCTTCAATATTTTATTATTAAATCATCTATTTCAAATTTGTTTAGCACTTTAATTAAATAAGGCCAGCTAATAGAAACCAGGACTAAACCAGGACTAAAGCGGGTCTAAACCAGGACTAAACCAGGACTAAACCAGGACTGAAGCAGGTCTAAAGCAGGACTAAACCAGGACTAAACCAGGACTGAAGCAAATCTAAAGCAGGTCTAAACAAGGACTAAACCAGGACTGAAGCAGGTCTAAACAAGGACTAAACCAGGACTAAACCAGGGTTAAACCAGGACTAAACCAGGACTAAAGTGGGTCCAAACCAGGACTAAACCAGGATTAAACCAGGACTAAACCAGGACTAAAGTGGGTCCAAACCAGGACTAAACCAGGATTAAACCAGGATTAAACCAGGACTAAAGCAGGATTAAACTGGGTCCAAACCTCAAACATCAGCTAATGCTCCAAAGGAAATCCAAACCAAGATCCTGGCCCAGATCTGGACCACAAAAAAAATTGGGCAGTTTACATTGATTCATTTTTTAAAAACTACAGTTTATTCAATAGCAACAAAGTACAAGTACAAGATTTCTTTCAAAATGTCCTACAAAAACGACATTAATTTCTCATTTCTATCATCATTTACATTTGAGGTATAATTTACAACATAACACATTTTCAAACTAATAAATTACATTAAATATGCTACATCTTACTCCATGTCATTGTAAGATTTTGTCCAGAAATCTTAATTTACCAAAATACTGTCATAAATGAATGCAAAAACAAGAAAATACATAAATACATTTTCTTGATTTGATTTGTAATTTATTTAAAAACAAAACCAGCAGATTTATGGACAAAAGGAGATAGGAGAAATAACCGACCGAAGAGTAAGAGTCATTTCTGTAAAGGCATTTTGAATGGAAGTAAATGTAGTCAATGGTACAGATTTGTGTTCATTTCAACATTCAATATTCAGGTTTTTTCTGTGATTCGACGCAGCAAAACCAAAGGGATTCGAAATGGAAAATATAAATGTACAAAAAAGGAAACAATTGAATTATTACGAACAAAACTGATTTACGGCTAGAAATGTAAAATGTCCAAAAAGTGGCCACATTTTCATGATTTCCACCGTCATTAGAATCCATGAGGAACAAGTTAACCAAAGATGAAAGATCATTTGTTTTAATACTGCTGAATTTAGAAGAACATTCGAATTATTTTTATTCTTAAATTTCACTGGCAGAATTTTGCAGTGTGTTTAAAAGTTCAAAATGAAACATTCACAGTTTAAATACATTTAGTATTTTCCATTTTCAGCATCTTAAATCTCAAGTGTAAAACTGCAAATGGTTTGGACAAATTTATGGACAGAAATTCTCTCAGGATCCGTCTGTCGTTTTGGCTCGTTTTGGCTCGTTTTGGCTCGTTATGAATAAAGGAAAGGAACAGAGGAAACAGAGAGGAAAACAGAGGAACTGAGAGGAAAAGAGGAAACAGAGAGGAAACAGAGAGGAACAGAGAGGAAACAGAGAGGAAACAGAGAGGAAACAGAGAAGGAAAACAGAGAGAAACAGAAACAGAGAGGAAACAGGAAACAGAGAGGAACAGAGAGGAAACAGAGAGGAAGAGAGAGGAAACAGAGAGGAAAGAGAGAGGAAACAGGAAACAGAGAGGAACAGAGAGGAAACAGAGAGGAAGAGAGAGAGGAACAGAGAGGAAAACAGAGAGGAAACAGAGAGGAAACAGGAAACAGAGAGGAAACAGAGAGGAAACAGAGAGGAAAGAGAGAGGAACAGAGAGGAAACAGAGGAGGAAACAGAGAGGAAAACAGAGAGGTAAACAGAGAGGAAACAGAGAGGAAACAGAGAGGAAAACAGAGAGGAAACACAGAGGAAACAGAGGAAACAGAGACAGAGGAAACAGGAGAAGCCCTCGTCTCGTCTTCTCTGCTGTTGACGAGTCAGATCTTGTTGCTCAGACGCAGCAGAACGACCTCTTTTTACTTCATCACTGCAGAAAGTCCCAGTTTCAAACATACATTTAATACATTTTACATGTTACTTTTCTCCAAACACGTTACACTTTGGGCACATACTTTTTACTGGAGTAATATTATTGTAGAGTTACTCTGATTGGCTACTCTCCACCTCAGTGAGTAAGTTATAAAGCACTTTACAGTACATTCAATAACAATAATTATCTTTTCTAATTCCTCTTTGACAATTACAGTTTAACAATTGTCAAAACGCGTCCGAACCTATAGTTCTAGAGTCTAAATCTGAAACTACTTTTGATTATGGTTTTTATATACCAGAAAACGAACAGGAGACTTCACAGAACGATCGTGAACCTGCGCGAAACGAGAACGACGTGAAACGCGCGAAACGATGAACGCCGTGATACCGGCGAAACGAGAAACGATGTGAAACTGCGCGAAAGAGACGACGTGAAACCGCGCTGAAAAAGAAGAACGACGTGAACCGCGCCGAAACGTAGAACGACGTGAACGCGCAAAACGAGATAGAACGACCCGTGGAACCGTGCGACACGAGAAGAACGACTCGTGAACCGCCAACTCGAGAACACTATACGGCAAAGAGAAAACGACGTGAACCGGCCGAAACGAGAAGACGACGTGAACCGCGCGACAACGAGAAGAACAGACGTGAACCGCGCGAATACAGCAAAACGACCGTGAACCGCGGACGAAAGCAACGAGATGGTCAACAGACGATGTAGAACCTCGCGATAACAAGAGAACGAACGTAAACGCGCGAAAACGAAACGACGTGAACCGCGCCGAAACGAGAACGACGTGCAATCGCGCGAAACGAGAAGAAGACGTGGCCGCGCGATGAACGAGAACGACGTTGAACCGCGCGAAACGAGGAGACGACGTGAACCGCGCGAGAACCGAGAAGACGACGTGAATCGCGCGAAACGAGAAGAACGACGTGAACCTGCGCTAAACGAGTATAGAACGACGTGAGGCCGCAGCGAACTACGAGCACGACAGTGAACTCCGCGCGAAACAAACAAGACGTGAACCGCGGCGAGAACGAGAAAAACGACGTGAATGCGCGAAGACGAGAACGACACAACGTGAACCGCGCTAAACAGAAAAGACGTGAACCGGCTAAACGAGAAGAACGACGTGAAACCGCGCAAAAGAGAAGAACGACGTGAACGCGCAAACGCAGTAAAACGACGAACCGCGAGAACACGTGAGAGAACGACGTGTAACCGCGCGCGAAACTAGAACGACGTGAAACGCTGCGAGCGAGAAACGACTTGACGCGAAAGCGACAAGAACGACGTGATACGGGTGTCGAACCGAGACAAAAAGAAGACGTGACCGCGTCAAACCGGAGCAGACAGCAAGCCTGTACGAGTAATACAGAAGAAGCGTGTGAACCGCGCGAAAGAGAAACTGACTGTGAACGCGCGCTAAACGAGAAGAAACAATTCGTGAACCGCGCGAAACGAGAAGAATTACGAGAAGCACGACAGTGAACCGCGCTAAATCGAGAAGGAGCGACGTGAAAACCGTGCGAAACGAGAAGAACGACGTGAACCGCGAGAAACGAGGCGAACGAGTGAACCGCGAGTAACGAGGAGAACGACGTGAACGCGAGAAAACGCACAAGAACGACGTGAACGCAAGAAACGAGGAGAACGACATGAACCGAGACAACGAGGAGAAGAAATGAACCCGAAGAAACGAGGAGAACGACATGAACCGCGATGAGAACCGGGAGAACGCGTGAACCGCGGAGAACGAGAGAGACGACATGAACCGAGAGAAACGAGGAGACCGAACATGGAACCCGCGAGAACGAGGAGAACGACATGAACCGAAGAAACGAGCGAGAACGACGTGAACCGCGGAGAAACGAGGAGAACGACATGAACCGCGAGAAACGAGGAAGAAACAGAACCGGAGAAACGTAGGAGAAACGACATGAACGCTGAGAACGAGGAAGAACGACATGAAACCGAAGAGAAACCGAGGAGAAGCGACAGTAACCGGAGGAAACGAAGGAGAACAACCGAGAGAAACGAGGAGAACGACATGAACGTGAACGAGAGAAACGAGGAGAACGTGAACGACGAGAAACGAGGAGAACGACATGAACCGCGAGAAACGAGGAGAACGTGAACGACGAGAAACGAGGCGAATACCCACATACTGTTCTGAAACTAAACCCACACAAGATGCAGTAGACGCTGTGAAATAGGATACTTGCTGTAAACTGAACTAGTATAAGACCATGTGGTACAGATTACATTCTACTCTGTATTGAGAATGATCATGATCTCAAAATGGGTTTATGCAGATGAAATCACAACCTTTGGAGTTTTAAAGCCAGTGTCAAAAGTGACTAATGACATTTTCTTCTGTAAAACACGAGTAAAATGTGAAAGCGCTGCTACAGTCTGATAACAAACGTAAAAGTCTACAACTTGACTTAATAATTAGTTTGTACCTGACGAGTTAAATGCAGATAAACGTCACAGTGCTACACACTTAACTCGTTTATGCTTCATGTTCACACGAGAACAGCTCTGTGCGTTCCAACCGTGGTCACCGTAGCTTCATTTATACTTCAAACCATTTCTAATGTCAGGTCTGTGTTCTGGTAAATGACCAGAAGAGGGCGCACCCAAATGGAAGAAAAAGTGCACCAAGAAAAACAAACACGGCGACGCCCACGGCAGTTTTCAGATCACGTCTGTTGGAAAAGAGCCAAGAAAACGAGGTGAGAGAAGCGTTTTTTTTTGTATTGCAGCTTGTTCTAGTCTCTTTAGGGCACTACTGCCCCCAGTGGTCAGCATATGTAAAGATCTGTTGCATCCATAAACTGCAGACAATGGACAGAAGCCTCTGGATTGTAGAGCATAAATGAGCCTTAATCTGAGTGACGAGGAAATTAATTATCATGAGTTGAGTGTCCTTTATCTCCCCCTGCCTTTAGCAAACAAGCTAGCTGAGCTCTGCACAGCAAATATGGAGAAATGTTTGCAGTTTAAAGTTAATTTGATCAAAACACGGGCAAAAACGGGGCAAAAAAAGACACACATTTGATCCGTGGCGCTGGTCATAATTCAGACCCTCGAGTCGTGATGTCGAGGGGCGTTTGTTGAAAGAGAACGATGTCAGTGCAAAAGTCGTTTCCTCAGCGTCGGAAGTGTGTTGTATATCGCCGTGACAACACTGAAAAACATCCATCTTGAACGTTGACACCCTCCTGCTTGTCGACGGCATCAGGACAAGCTCTGGCCCCGCCCCTCACCGTCGCCGTGGTGGTCCGTGCCCCTCCGCGCCGCTTCCAGGGCCCGTCGCTTCAGGACCCGGTCGAGGATGTGGGCGCAGGTTTGTCTGTACTGGTGGCGCAGGAGCGAGTAGACGAACGGGTCGCAGGCGGCTTTACTGTAGGCCAGCAGTTTGGAGAGCAGGGCCCAGCGCGGGTGGACGTGCACGGCCGGGAACAGCTCCAGCACCCTGGGGAGACACGGGCGCGACCACAGGGGCGTGGTCACTCAGTTTCCACTACAACTACATAAACAAATAATGAAGAGTACCATAATAACTAAAGCTATTACAATTACATCATTTTTTGTTTACTATATGACTATGACATTTCCTTCAACTTAAAGCATAGGCTCCCCCTGCAGCTCCGTTGCGAAACTACATTGTCAGAAAATAGACTCTTTTTTTTTCCGTTTTTTGTTTCCAATAATCAAACAGTATAAATCACACACAAAAACATTTCACATCGTCAAATATTAAAAAAGAGCCAGGGTTTCTCAGAGGAGTTGTCATCGGCTGGTTTTCCGCCCAGAGACAGCAGGGGGCAACGACGGACACTTCAAACGCCCCGAAAACACATATTTAACCATCACAGGGACTCACAAAGACGTTTAATGAGGTCAAAATGTTACTTCATTCTGCTTTAAATGTTGATATTTTTTGTAGAATAATAAAAATCGGAACATAAATGGATAAAAGAGACTCCATGGTGATCCCAGAGAGTCTAGTCCCATGAAGCAACACAGTTTATCAGAAACCGTGACCTGAAACGAATCTTCTTTTGCAGGGATGTTAGGGTAACAAAGGAGATTAGTTTCAGGGGGAACTTGAATCAGTGCAAACAAAGAGATAAACAGGACAGGCTATTATCAGGGGGCTCTGCCTGGTGGGCGGGGCTTACACAGAGTGGATCCACAGATTGAGAATGACAGTTGGATCAGAGTCAAAAACCACTGAATCTTTGCCATGAATCGTACTCGAAGCACATTCACCGCTTTCTCTTAATCAAGTATAATCCCAATAATCTCTGAATTTATTGGCCATAAACTGCACGTCCAGTAAAACCCATTTTGATCATCAGAGTCATTTGTAAATTCGTTTGGCACCGTAAAGATCACAGATTTACGCCCGCGCTGATCCCTGCGCCGCCGCCGCCGCCGCCGCCGCCGCTTCACGTGGGGCCGGACTCTACTCCAAACACGGCCAAAATCCTCTTAGGGCCACTCCGCCTGATTATGAGGGCCCCACGCTTTTTTAAAGTTGTTTGTCATCTATTTTTCAGAGGAAGCGCCACGTCCGCATCAGGACTAAACCTGGGCTAAACCTGGACTAAACCTGGACTAAACCTGGACTAAACCTGGACTAAACCTGGATTTAACCTGGACTAAACCTGGACTAAACCTGGACTAAACCTGGACTAAACCTGGACTAAACCAGGACTAAACGGGACAAACCAGGACTAAAACCTGGAATTTTAACCTGGACTAAACCTGATTAACTGGATTAACTGAGGACTGGATTTAACCTGGACTAAACCTGGATTTAACCTGGTCTAAACCTGGACTAAAAATGGACTTAACCTGGACTAAACCTGGACTAAAACTGGACTAAACCTGGACTAAAACTGGACTAAACCTGGACTAAAGCTGGACTCTAAAACCTGGGACCTAAACTGGACTAGACTAAACCTGGGCCACTTTAAAGCTGGACTAAACCTGGACTAAACCTGGACTAAAAGACTGGAAGCTAAACCTCGAAATGACTAAACCTGGAACCTTAACCTGGATAAACCTGACCTAAACCTGGACTAAACCTGGATTTAACCTGGATTTAACCTGGTCTAACCTGGAACTAAACTCTGGACTAAACGCTGGACAAAACTCTGGACAAAACCTGGACAAAACCTGGATTTATAACCTGGTCTTAAACCTGGACTAAAACCTGGAACTTAACCTGGACTAAACCTGGACTTAAACCTGGAACTAAAGCTGGACTAAACCTGGAGCATGAGGACTTAACATGGACTAAACCTGAAAGACTAAACCTGCGAACTAAACCTGGACTAAACCTGAACTAAAGCTGGACTTAACCTGGGACTAAAAACCTGGACAAAACCTGGATTTTAACCTGACTAGCTGGACTTAAGCTGGACTAACCTGGGACAGCTATAAGAAAACTGGACTAAACCTAACGACATAACCCTGGGATGTAAAAACACTGGACCTCGAACTATAAAGAAGCTGGACTAACCTGGACTTAACCTGACCCTTAAAAACCCTGGTATTTAAACCCTGTCTAACCCTTGGACTAAACCTGGACTAACTGGACTAAACAAACCTGGACAAAACCTGGATTTAACCTGGTCTAAACCTGGACTAAACCTGGACTTAAACCTGGACTAAACCTGGACTAAACCTGGACTAAAGATGGACTAAAACCTGAACCTTAACCTGGACTAAACCTGGACTAAACCTGGACTAAAGCTGGACTAAACCAGGACTAAACCTGGGCTAAACCTGGACTAAACCTAATTTAACCTGGACTAAACCTGAAATTTAACCTGGACTAAACCTGGACTAAACCTGGACTAAACCTGGACTAAACGCTGGGACTAAACCTGGGCACTAAACCTAGGACTAAAACCCTGAATTTAACCGGACCTAAACCTTGAATTTAACCTGGACTAAACCTGGGACTAAACCTGGGCTAAACCTGGACAAACTCTGGACTAAACCTGCTAAACCTGGGACTAAACCGGGACTAAGCCGAGACTAACCTGATTAAACCTGGGGACTAAAACCTGAGACTAAACCTGGGGACCTAAACCTGACTAAACCTGGACTTAAACATGGACTAAACCTGAGACTAAACCTGGACTAAACCTGGACTAAGGCCTGGACTAAAGCCTGAGATTAAACCTGGGACTAAAACTGGGGCTAACGTAGGGACTAACCAGGACTAAATCAGGACTAAACCCTGAGACTAAACCTGGAGACTAAACCTGGGACTAAACCTGAGACTAAACTGAGACAAAACCTGGGACTAAACCTGAGACTAACCTGAGACCTAAACGCTGGACTAAACCTTGAGACTAACCTGGGACTAAACTGAGTACTAACCTGAGACTAAACCTGGACTAAAACGGGGCTATAACCTGGACTAAACCTGGACTAAAACCTGGACTAAACCTGAGACTTAAACCTGGACTAACCTGGGACTAAACCTGGGACTAAACCTGAGACTAACCTGAGACTAAACCTGGGACTAAAGCGCTGGTACTAAACCTGAGACAAAACCTGGACTAAACCTGAGACTAAGACCTGGGACTAAACCTAACTAAACCTGAGACTAAACCTGGGACTAAACCTCGGACTAAACCGGACAAAAACCTGGACAAAACCTGGATTTAAACCTGGTTTCAAAACCTGGACTAAACCTGGATCTAACCTGGACTAAACCGGGACTAAACCTGGACTAAACTGGACTAAACCTGGACTAAACCTGGACTAAACCTGGACTAAACCTGGACTAAACCTGGACTTAAACCGGACTAAACCTGGACTCAACAGGACTAAACTGGGCTTAAACCAGGACTATAAACCTGAATTCTAACCTGGCTAAACCTGAATTTAACCTGGACTAAACCTGGAACTAAACCTGGGATAAACCTTGGGACTAAACCTGGACTAACCTGGATACAGCTGAATTTAACTGCCACTAAACCTTGGGACTAACCTGGACTAAACCTGGGACTAAACCTGGACTAAGCCCTGAGACTAAACCTGGGATAACCTGACGACTAAACCTGACTGGGACTTAAACCTGGACTAAACCTGGACTAAACTGGCGACTAAACCTGGGAGCTAAACCTTGGGACTATGCTGAGACCTAACCTGGACTAAGCCTGGCGACTTGCCTGAGACTAACCTGGGACTAAGCCTGACTAAGCCTGGTGACTAAGCCTGGACTAAGCCCTGGAACTAAGCCTGGGACTAAACTGGACAAACCTGAGACTAAACCCTGGACTAAACCTGGGACCTGGGACTAAACCTGGACTAAAACCTTGGACTAAGCCTGCGACTAAACCTGACTAAAAACTGGACTAACCGGGACTAAGCCTATGGACTAAACCTGGGACTAAACCTGGCGACTAAACCGGGGACTTTAAGCCTGGACTAACCTGGACTAACCTGCTAAACCTGGACTAAACCTGGGACTAAACCGGGACTAAGCCTGGACTAAACCTGGGACTAAACCTGGACAAACCTGGACTAAACCTGGGACTAAACCTGGGACTAAACTGGACTAAGCCTGACTAACCTGCGACTAAACTGGACTAAAACCGGGGAAACCTGAGACTAAACCTGGACTTAAACTGGACTAAACCTGGGACTAAGCCTGCGACTAAACCTGACTAAACCTGGACTAAACCGGGGAAACCTGGACTAAACCTGACCTAAACCTTGGACCGTAACTAAGCCTGCGGACTAAACCTGGGACTAAACCTGGGACTAAACCTGAGACAAAACCTGAGACTAAACCTGGGACTAAACCTGGGACTAAGCCTGAGACTAAACCTGGGACTAAACCTGGACTAAACCTTGGACTAAGCCTGCGACTAAACCTGGGACTAAACCTGGGACTAAACCGGGGACTAAGCCTGGACTAAACCTTGGACTAAACCTGGGACTAAACCTGGACTAAACCTTGGACTAAACCTGGGACTAAACCTGGGACTAAGCCTGCGACTAAACCTGGGACTAAACCATGGACTAAACCTTGGACTAAACCTAGACTAAACCTTGGACTAAACCATGGACTAAACCATGGACTAAACCTGGGACTAAACCTAGACTAAACCTCGGACTAAACCTAGACTAAACCTCGGACTAAACCTGACTAAACCTGGACTAAACCTGGACTAAACCTCGGACTAATCCTACTGTACCTTTGAGAGGCAACAAACTTGTGTAGTAGTAGTATTAGTAGTATTAGTAGTATTTGTAGTATTAGTAGTATTTGTAGTATTAGTAGTATTAGTAGTATTTGTAGTATTTGTTTGTACCTGGTGATGACGTACGGAGCAAAGCAGATCATGAAGGTCCCGATGAAGGTGCTGATCTTCTTGGTGGCTCTTTGTCGTCTCCTCTTCTGCTCCTCCAGACACCGCTGACGCACACTGTAACACAACCAGGACTGTTACAACACACTGTAACACAACCAGGACTGTTACAACACACTGTAACACAACCAGGACTGATACAACACACTGTAACACAACCAGGACTGTTCGTAACACTGTAACACAACCAGGACTGTTCGTAACACTGTAACACAACCAGGACTGTTCGTAACACTGTAACACAACAAGGACTGTTTGTAACACTGTAACACAACAAGGACTGTAACAACACACTGTAACACAACCAGGACTGTTTGTAACACTGTAACACAACAAGGACTGTAACAACACACTGTAACACAACCAGGACTGTTTGTAACACTGTAACACAACAAGGACTGTTTACAACACACTGTAACACAACAAGGGCCGTTACAACACACTGTAACACAACCAGGACGGCTTGTAACACTGTAACACAACAAGGACTGTTACAACACACTGTAACACAACAAGGGCCGTTACAACACACTGTAACACAACAAGGACTGTTTGTAACCACCTGTAACACAACAAGGACTGTAACAACACACTGTAACACAACCACACTGTTTTGTAACACTGTAACACAACAAGGACTGTAACAACACACTGTAACACAACCAGGACTGTTTGTAACACTGTAACACAACAAGGACTGTTTACAACACACTGTAACACAACAAGGGCCGTTACAACACACTGTAACACAACCGGGACTGTTACAACACACTGTAACACAACCAGGACTGTTTGAAACACTGTAACACAACAAGGACTGTTACAACACACTGTAACACAACAAGGGCCGTTACAACACACTGTAACACAACAAGGACTGTTACAACACACTGTAACACAACCAGGACTGTTTATAACACTGTAACACAACAGGGACTGTTACAACACACTGTAACACAACAAGGACTGTTACAACACACTGTAACACAAGAAGGACTAGTTATAACACATTGTAACACAACAAGGACTAGTTATAACACATTGTAACACAACAAGGACTAGTTATAACACATTGTAACACAACAAGGACTAGTTATAACACATTGTAACACAACAAGGACTAGCTACCCAAGACTAACCCAGGACTAAACCAGGACTAACCCAGGACTAACCCAGGACTAACCCAGGACTAAACCAGGACTAACCCAGGACTAACCCAGGACTAACCCAGGACTAACCCAGGACTAACCCAGGTAAAACCCAGATTTAAACCAGACTAAAGGTGTATCTAATGCCGTTGGATTCTCTTTGATCCTTCCCTTTCCGTTCACACTTTAACTTCCTTCAGGGGAAACATCTCTTCACACTTTGAAGACGCTCCTTTGGTCAGTGAAAGATCCAGGTCTGAAGAAGGTTTTATTTGAGGTTCAAAATCTGATCATGTCAAATTGAGGCCTACATTTCCTGAGTCCAAATCCATCGTTTATTGTCCGTCTCATTCTTGTCATTTTTATTTTCATCGTATTTCCTTCCGGCTTTCAAGTAAAATACCATCGAAGCGCTCGAGGAAACGTGTCCTCGATGACAGCTTTAGAACGGCCCTTTTCAGAAGAGCTGCAGCTAACGATTATTTCAGGACGCCAAGAATATTTGGTTCATCGCGAGCGTGATTACTCAAAAATAGACTTTTTAATTCGGAAAGTTTGGCGTTGTGAAGGTTGCAAAGAACGGTGGAAACGACCTCTTGTTTGGTGACAATATTTCTTCTACAATAATCGTAGCACTAACTTTGATATTGTGGTGTTTTCAAGTCAAACGATTATTCCTATTGTGCACTGTTTGTTTAAATCACCCCAGACTGAGAGAAGGTTGAAATGTGGTGAGTGACAGGTCATAGAGAGAGAGTATGTATGAATGAACTGCATTATTGATGAAAATTAGATATTCTTTTTTGACATTCTGATTAAATAATGCGACTGTCTGGCAACGCACTGCGCATTTAAAGGACTCATGTGATAGACTTTTCCTCTCTTCTGACCCTGTTCTCACGTTGTTCCTCCTGGTTAGAAAGTCCTCTCCCCTCCGAGCCTCAACAAACACTCCGTTCTGAATCTCCTCCATCACTTGACGTTTTCTCCATCTGCGACGCGGCTCTGAGAATCTTCTGCTGTTTTTCACTCCACAAATCATCTCCAGACTCGTCCTAAGCGTTGAACTATGAACTCCTGCCATGATCGCAGTAAATGGATACGTCTGGAGTATATGGAGGAGGGCAGAAGGCCACAACAACAACAACAACAACAACAACAACTGCAGGTGATGCTTTTTAAAGTGCCTTTCTCTTCTCCTCTTGTTCCTTGGCCCTGGTTCTGGTGTTTTTGTTGCTAAATGTTTTATATATATATATATATATATCTGAAGTAACTTTACTCTTACTCTGCTGGTCGAACAGGTCTTTTTACCTCGGGTGAATGTCCACGAGCAGCACGAGCGTCTGCATGGTGATCACGTCGATCCTTTTGCAGTGAAAGCGCGCCACTTTCAGCACTTTGAGGTACGTGACGCACAGCACCACGCACGACAGCAGGAACGTGCACACGTGGAACAGCACCGTGAACGCCACGAACCGCGTCCGGGCGTCGTGCGCTCTGGAACTCGCCATCAGCGTGCACGACGCGTACAGCCGGTGATACCCGACGAGCGACAGGCACGCGGCCGCCGCGGAGAACGACACCGAGTGCGTCCACGCGTATCCCAGCACCAGCAGCGCGTCCCGGTGCCGCATCCGCGAGTGGTAGCGCAGCGGGAACACCACGGCGAGCCAGCGGTCAATGCTCAGCGCCGCCATGCTCAACATCGAGTTCGTGGATAAGAACGTGTCCAAAAAGCCCACCACTTGGCACAGCGCGTCTCCTCCGGGCTGCGCGCCGCTCACGACCCCCGCCAGAGTCAGCGGCATGTTGGCAACCGTGAGCAGAACGTTACAGAAGGTTAGGTTGAGCGTGAAGAGCCCGGGCACTTGCTTGCGGATCTCCGGGTTGTACAGGAAGCAAACGAAGACCAAAATGTTGGACACCAAACTCACGACGATGACGACGAGCATGAATGCGCAAACCGCGATCTCCGCAACGTCCATCCTGCGCCGCGGACGCGCCTTCAGAATCGTCTCATGTCCAGAGCGGGTTCCACTTGATCCAGTCCGTGCTCGTGGTGTGGACGCGCGGGGGGCTTCAGAATGCACCTGCTTTCAGCGTCCCTTCGTCACGCGTCGTCTCCACAATCTCCCATTCACACTTTTCACACGCACCGCATCGAAACTGAGAATAAACGCGAAACTAAACCTGGACCGGGCCAAGGAATAGGACCGCACCAAGTCCGCGCACCAGGACTAAACCCAGCCCAGGTTAGGACCAAATAACGGCACGTGAGAACGCATTGTTAATATCCAGTGTCGCCTTTATCCACGCTCCAGAACAACAATAACGCATCGAGCTCGTGGAACCGGCGCCGTTCCTCTTCGTTGCGCGTAAATGTCTCCAACGGCGTCATCTTGGCACGTGTAGAACGCCAAAAGCGTAGATCCAAACCGTGCGTAAAAGCGCGTGCTGCTCGGAGCGCGTCTGGACAGCGTTTGGAGCGCGTTTGGAGCGCGTTTGGAGAGACGCGTGCGCATTGGTCAGGTTCCAGACTGAGACTCTGCGCGCTCTGGATGCAGAAGCACATGGTCTGGTGCGTAAACGGCGCGCAGCGTGAGGGCTTTACGCACGGGCGTGGACGCGCGCGCAGGTTCAAGAGCTGGGATTTAGGGATGAACCAGAAAAAACCAGGACCAAAACTGAAGCGGGATTAAATCAGAGCTAAACCAGGACTAAACCAGGTCTAAACCAGGTCTAAACCAGGTCTAAACCAGGTTTAAACCAGGACTAAACTAGGACTAAACCAGGACTGTAACATTTATGGTGGACCTGCTTTTCTCCATGTAGACTTTCTTGTTTTTCCTGGAATGTTCCACACTATGGCATTAAGCGTATCTCTCACAATCAATAGCGACTGTTTTAATGCTCAAAGTACCTTATAAACACGCCTTTTTACTGTGAGGCAAAGTAATTGTTCATCTCCATGGAAACATACACGACAATGACTGCGACGGTTATTGTTTGCGTTCTATTCTTTTTGATCATCTTTTTGTGGCTCTTTTTGCTTCAGACTTTGACCAATATTTACAACTAAATATGTGTTTCCTCTCCAGGACCAAATAACGACAGATCGACAAATTAGTATTAAATTAAAACAATTAAATTACGTAGAAGAGAAAAACGTTGTAATGTTCGACTCTGCACCGGAGTTGGTCTGATTATAATTTGCCATGAACACAAGTGTCTTATAGCGTGTTACAGCATGTTACAGCGTGTTATAGTGTGTTACAGCATGTTACAGCGTGTTATAGTGTGTTACAGCATGTTACAGCGTGTTATAGTGTGTTACAGCATGTTACAGTGTGTTACAGCGTGTTACAGTGTCTTACAGCGTGTTATAGTGTCTTATAGCGTGTTACAGTGTGTTACAGCGTGTTATAGTGTCTTATAGCGTGTTACAGTGTGTTACAGCGTGTTATAGTGTCTTATAGCGTGTTACAGTGTGTTACAGCGTGTTACAGTGTCTTACAGCGTGTTATAGTGTCTTATAGCGTGTTACAGTGTGTTACAGCGTGTTATAGTGTCTTATAGCGTGTTATAGTGTGTTACAGCGTGTTATAGTGTCTTATAGCGTGTTATAGTGTGTTACAGCGTGTTACAGCGTGTTACAGCATGTTACAGTGTGTTACAGCGTGTTACAGTGTCTTACAGCGTGTTATAGTGTGTTACAGCGTGTTACAGCATGTTACAGTGTGTTACAGCGTGTTATAGTGTGTTATAGTGTTACAGCGTGTTACAGCGTGTTACAGCATGTTATAGCGTGTTACAGTGTGTTACAGCGTGTTATAGTATCTTATAGCGTGTTACAGCATGTTACAGTGTGTTATAGTGCGTTACAGCATGTTACAGTGTGTTATAGTGCGTTACAGCGTTACAGCGTGTTACAGTGTGTTATAGTGCGTTACAGCGTGTTACAGTGTGTTATAGTGCGTTACAGCGTGTTACAGCGTGTTATAGTTATCTTTAGCGTGTTACAGCATGTTACCAGTGTGTTATAGTGCGTTACAGCGTGTTACAGTGTGTTATAGTGCGTTACAGCGCAGTTACATGCGTGTTACAAGTATGTTAATAGTGCGTTACAGCCTGTTACAGTGTGTTATAGTGCTGTTACAGCCTGTTGCAGTGTGTTTATAGTGCGTTACAGTGCGTTACAGCCTGTTACAGTGTGTTATAGTGCATTACAGCGTGTTACAGTGTGTTATAGTGTGTTTATATGCGTTAACAGCGTGTTACAGTGTGTTACAGTGTGTTACAGCTTGTTATCATGTGTTATAGTGTGTTACAGTTTGTTGGAGCGCGTTATGGGGTGTTTACAGCATGTTACAGGCGTGTTATAGTGTATTACCATGCATTACAGTGTGCTGGAGCGTGTTACAGTGTGTTACAGTGTGTTAGGTGTGTGTTTTGTGCCCCTGAAGCAGAGGGAAAAGGAAACACGTGTTATGTAAGAGAGAGAGAGAGAGAAAGAGGGAGGAGAGAGCGAGAGGAGAGAGAGAGAAGGAGAAAGAGGAAACAGAGGCAGACGAGAGGAGAGAGGAAGAGGAAGGAGAGAGAGGAGAGAGAGAGAGGGAAGAGAGAGAGGGGAGAGGAAGAGGGAAGAGAGAGAGAGAGAGAGAGAGAAGAGAGAGAGGGGAGAGAAGAGGGAAGAGAGAGAGAGGAGAGAGAGAAGAGAGGGAGAGAGAGAGAGGAGAGAGAGAGAGGAGAGAGAGAGAGAGAGAGAGGAAGAGGGAGAGAGAGAGGAGAGAGGAGGGAAGAGAGAGAGAGAGGGGAAAGAGGGAGAGAGAAAGAGAGAGAAGAGGGAGGGGTGGGAGGGAGGGAGAGGGGGGAAGAGTAGGGGAGAGGGGAGAGGAAGAGAGAGGAGAGAGGAAGAGGGAAGAGAGAGAGGAGAGGAAGAGGGAAGAGAGAGAGGGGAAAGAGAGGGAGAGAAGAGAGAGCGATAGAGGGAGAAAAGAGGAAAGAGAAAGAGTAAAGAGCGAGGGAGAGAAATAAGGGAGGAGGAGAGGAAGAGGTAGAGAGAAGGAGAAAGAGACAGGGGGGAAGAGGGGAAAGGAAAGAGAGAGAGAGAAGCTGTGGGGCAAGTGAGACAAACAGCGAGAGAGCGAGAGAGAAAAGGGAAAGAGAGAAGGGGGTGCAGGATGAAAGAGAGCGAGCGAGCCGTGTGTGGGCGGAGGAAGAATTATAACCACTGCAACAAACGTCCAACCGACTCAGGACGCACCAGAGCAGAGAATATCAATACAACATGCAGTATTTACATTCAGAACTCCTCTTGCTGACAGCGACGGGTCAAATGGGCCCAATAATCCCAATAATCCCGTCCGTGCATTAGAACTCTTTCAATCTAACTCATTCAGGATTTAAATGACGTTCAAATGTGTCAAATGACGAGGATACGGGCGGCTGGGAGGGCATCTCGGTCTATTTTTGGTGCTGACATTTTCCCGCCTCTTTCGCCCCGTGCGACGCCGAGGAGCGTTTGACATTTAATCAGAGGCGAATTTAATTAAAAAATAGTTCGTAGGGTCAACGCCGCGTCCGCGAGGAGATGCAGAATTAGAAGGAGGAGGAACGCGTGTCAGAAACGTCAGCATACAAGAACGTCTGTGTCGTTATGAAGATGTCTTGAATACGACAAACAGGGTTGGCGGTTTTTTTTTTTAAATTCGAGTTGCAGAGGCAGAAGTGTGAGCGGAAAGGCCCGGGTTTACCGCCAAACACTTCAGTTACTCGGAATTACTTTTATTCATCTCCACGGGGAAATTATTTCTGTCACAGACCAGCAGAAGAAACGTTATTAGACCATAAAAAGGCTCAAATTAAACATCAGAATAAAATGTAATGAAAAAAAAAGATTAAATTAAACATCAGATTAACATTTTAAAAGATCAAATTAAACGGAATAAAATAAAATAAAAAGATAATATTAAACATCAGAATAAAATAAAATACAAAATTAAATTAAACATCAAAATAAAAGGAAATAGCTTGAATTAAATATCAGAATAAAAATGAAAACGCACAAATTAAACATCAGAATAAAATGTTAGGAAAAAAAAGATTAAATTAAACATCAGATTAAAATTTTAAACACTCAAATTAAACTGAATAAAATATAAAAGATAATATTAAACATCAGAATAAAATAAAATGCAAAATTAAATTAAACATCAAAATAAAATGAAATAGCTTAAATTAAATATCAGAATAAAAATGAAAACGTACAAATTAAACATCAGAATAAAATGTAATGAAAAAAATTATTAAATTAAACATCAGATTAAAATTTTAAAAGCTCAAATTAAACAGAATAAAATCAAATAAAAAGATTATATTAAACATTAGAATAAAATAAAATACAAAATTAAATTAAACATCAGAATAAAAATGAAAACGCACAAATTAAACATCAGAATAAAAATGAAAAACTCAAATTAAACATAAGAATAACATTTTGAAAAGCTCAAATTAAACATCAGAATAAAATCATATAAATCTACTCATAACTTATCACTAAAAAATTACTAAATGAATTAAAGCACAAAATTACAAGTTTAAAAATACTCATAAAACTTATTACTTACTTATATTTTTGCAGATTTATTTGCTGAATGTTTATATAAGCAGTTATTGTGTTTGTATATTATTTTACAGTTATAGCAGTTTATATATTATTTAATTTAATTTGTAAATTCAAAAAATGTATGCATGCCCTTTTTGATATATTTTGTTTCTAATATTATTAAATGTTATTCATTGTTGTGTGTTGTAACTTAACGCCAAAGCAAGTAACAATAACGCCTAAACAATATAACCCCCCCACTTATACAATGAATACAGTGTGAGCCCCTCCCACCAACGAGGGCTCATTAACCAGTGAAACGACACAAGTCGTTGAAGTTTTGCAGCGCGACTTCTGTTTGCATCACTATCATTATTTTCAGTACGATTCCAAAGACATTATGATTAATATAAGAATAATAGAAATAATAATCATAATAATATAGCGTAATAAAAAATTTAATAATAAAAATAAAAATAATAATAAAACGTAATACAAATAATAAAAATTGTAATAATAATAATATAACGTAATAAAAATAGTAATAATAATAATAATAATAATAATAATAATAATAATAATAATATAACGTAATAAAAATAGTAATAATAAAAATAATAATAATAATAAAAATAATAAAAATAATAATAATAATAATAATAATAATAATAATAATAATAATAATAATAATAATAATAATAACCATAATAATAATAATAATAATAATAATAATAATAATAATAATAATAATAATAATAATAATGATAATAATATAACCCCAGGGGACAGACACAGACACATGCCTAAAACCTCCTACAGCCCTAGTGGTCAGCTCTGGCCCTTCTGATGCTGTGACTCTTTCTGTTGTGATGGTGAAAGTTCAGATATTTAAGTGTTTTTGCATAATTTCATGTTGTCATGAGTCCGTACATCACTCCTTGTTCAGCGACAACCTCCAGAAGCGTACGTTCCCCATTTATTCCTTTGTTTATTTGTTTGTTTGTGGTTCATGCAAACATGAACCACACGCAGTAAAAGCATTGGTTGTAATAGTTGCAGAAAAAGTTCCGTAGTGCACCTTTGTTCGCACGTAATTACAGAAAGCAGGTGAACTCTGCCCGGCGCTAAACGCGATCCATAAAACCCGCCGTGTTCGCCGCTGCAGGTGGTGTTTGGCGTTTGGAGGCTGGACGCTGAAGACGCACAGACTCAATTACAAACATATTGATTTCTGGACATTAGCCTTTCCGCCTGACACGATTCTATCCACAGCTCATAATGACACGGTTAAAAAAGGGACCGAGAATGAGCAGAACGGTCGCTTTTGCGGACGTTATTGTGATTCTAAAGTGGGACAAAAGTGTGGCTTCTGTTCGTTTTGGAGTTGTGACGATTGCGAGAAGAGACATCACGATTTTACGATTGCTCATGATTATTTACCACTGCTCATGATTATTGACACGGTGAGCAGTCAAACGTCTTCTTCTTCCTCTTACGACTGGTACAAAAACAAACGAGCCGTTTAATGTCATTTACGGTGCGTGTGATTGTTTAAGAGCTTTCACTAATGTTCACAGCTCTAATTCTCAGTTTGTCGATAAAAACGTCTGTAATCTAGACTATTTTTACAACAACTAACGCATTTAATTTTTTTAATGAGAAAAAACATTTATTAAAACTCTCAACGGATGAAAATGAACCTGCCAGGCAAACGGTAATTGTAATTAATGTGGGCGCAAATTCCATAAGAAACAAACTAAAAATAAACTATATTCTTTCCTGTCGTCCGTAATAGTTCCGTTGCACTATAATATTCTCCAGTCCTCGACAGATTAATCCGGCGC
Source organism: Chaenogobius annularis (assembly GCA_015082035.1). Lineage (NCBI taxonomy): Eukaryota > Metazoa > Chordata > Actinopteri > Gobiiformes > Gobiidae > Chaenogobius > Chaenogobius annularis. The sequence goes on along the minus strand of BJKM01000693.1, from coordinate 342,701 downwards.
TAATTCAATTTCACAGGCGAAACCCTCGGAACGTGCTCCTGTCTGCTCGTCTTTATGTAAATCCTTAATTAAAAACACTAATTAGTCTTTTACTGCAGCAGCTTAACACGGCGGACGAGGATTTGAACAAAAGTCCATTAAATTCGCATCAACTGATACAAGAAAAAGGAGATAACGCTTGTGACGTTATTAACCCTGCGACTCTCTGGCGTTACTTTGCCTGGAATGTTCCACAGTATGGCATTAAACGTATCCATTTCATATTTATTTATTCAAAGGTGTTTTTAAAGACTCTTTCAGTGTTTGTAAGCAGAACGTCAACATGCTAAAGGCTGCTACCGTTCCATACATTAGCGCTAATGCATTTTCAATGGGAGCGTTAGCGTTAGCATTCAAACATCACTAACTATTGAAATCCAGGGCTGTTTTGGGCGATTGAAAACCACTCGAGCGCATGTGGCGAACACCAGAGCGGCCCATTTTAGCCAAAGTTTCAAATGACGTGTCCAGACTACCCTTGAAAACTTGTAGCATAGTTTAAAGATAGCGATCTGCGCAGAAATTAGCATAAATGCTCACTACTACGTCATAAACCTTTCTTATCGAACATTGCGCTGGACAAAATAACACCCAAAAACAGGACAGTTTGTTTTGTTTCAAGAAGCACCACAAATCCTACATTGATTACAAAACTTAAGAAATTTAGCTGGAAATGAGATATTGACTCTTAATAATAGTAACGACAATAACGACTGTTTGTCTAGCGCTGTCTACAAACTTCCAAAATGCATGTTTTATTTTGGTCATTAAATAGAACTTTTATATCAGTGCTGTGTGCAAATGTTCAAAAAGTGTCACTCCTGAACGGGGCTAACAGCACCTAGCGAGCGCAGTGTTAGCATCAGTACTTCCTGTTTGATCTCTATGGGGTTTTGTCAGTCTAAAATGAATAAATGCTATAAAATCAGACAGTGAACAGTAAGTTGTGGAGGATGTTTCTGACAACATGTTAATGACTTCACCAAACAGGCGAAAATGTGTGCGTTTATAAAAGGACGTGTTTGTGTCTCAATGCTAACGCTAAACACTGTTGCGACATTAAACATTTAACAAATTAAAATGACAAACTGGAATGATCTTCACACACAATCAGACATTCTTCACATTAAAATTGAATTGGTTGTTCATTTTCTATTTTACATTATAATAAAAGCTAGCATTAGCTGTGAGAAATGGTTAGCTTAGCCAACTGCTGCTGCCCATTGCCTCCCTGCAGATCTGACTTGTACATTAACCTGGTGGCACTGACTGATTATCTCCATGGCAACATATGGTATTTGTATCACTCAATAACACAAAGAAACAATAATGTACTACACCGTGCCAATTAAAATGAGGGAATTAAATTATATCGATTTTTTTCCTCGTGAAATCCACTTGTCTTTTGTCCTTCAGAGCCGCCGTAGACTTTAGAACTGGCATTACGTCATCATGGCATCAAGACCTGTTTTATTATGAGGTGGGCGTTTGCAATAACTGCATGTTTGCTCAGGTGTTTCACAATAACTCCTCTGCTTCAGCCCCGAGATACAAAACGGAGACAGGCGTTTTAGCAGACGACACTGCCATCTACTGCGCCAAAGCAGCATGACGTCAACAAAAAAACTACGATGAAAAACCTGGCGGAAGCAACCTTTTACTTCCGTTAAGTTGCAGTTTGTGAAGAAGTTTGGAAAAATAAGAGATATAGAATTGCAGGAAGTAGAGCTGAATCCCTCCGTGATGTCATCAATGTGCGACGTGCCGTTGAAAACGCAGAGACAGCTTACACTTAACTGACACACTTTTCTGACCGTTCAAACCAAGTCCCAAGTCCGAGACAGGCAAGTCTAAGTCAAGTCCAAGTCCAAGACAAGCAAGTCTAAGTCAAGTCCAAGTCCGAGACAAGCAAGTCTAAGTCAAGTCTAAGTCAAGTCCAAGTCCAAGTCAAGTCCAAGTCCAAGACAGGCAAGTCTAAGTCAAGTCCAAGTCCGAGACAGGCAAGTCTAAGTCAAGTCCAAGTCCGAGACAAGCAAGTCTAAGTCAAGTCCAAGTCCGCCAAGACAGGCAAGTCTAAGTCAAGTCCAAGTCCAAGACAAGCAAGTCTAAGTCAAGTCCAAGTCCTCTACTTTGAGTTTCAAGGTACTTTCAAAGATCACTTGTAGCCACATTATCAAAAAGGGAGAAGCATCAAGTCTTCTCCAAGTCACGGAAGGTTCAAGTCCAAGTCAAGTCCCATAAAATCTAATCCAATTTTAATCCAGTCAGGTGCTCTCTAAATTTCATCACCACAGAGTAAGTCTGTCCTACCACAAATCATGAAGAGATCGTTTTCACAAATGAAAAATGTTCTGACACTTCGTTGAATAAAGGTAAACGACAATAAACATTTCTTTCTTTCTTCGCTTTCTTTCTTTTCTTCCTTTTTCTTCTTCTTCTGTCTTCTTCTTCTCTCTTTCTTCTTCTTTCTTCTTCTTCTTCTTCTTTCTTCTTTCTCTTCTCTTCTTCTCTCTTCTTCTTCTTTTCATTTCTTCTTCTTGCCTTTCTTCTTTCTCTCTTCTTTGTTCTCACACTCACTTTCTCTTTCTTTCTTCAGCTCCAGCATAAGTTTTCTACTCATTGTCTCATTCCTCTGCAGTTTTTACCCGTCCAGGACACTCTTTATCTACGAATCATCCAACGTTTGTCGAGATCCAAGGCTGATGTTTGAAATAGATGCGATGCCTCCTCCCTGGTGGCCACTTGATGTCACTGCAGAGTTTCAGACCAGTTAAAAGTCATGCATTTGCAGTGGTTAGAAGAAGTACTTGGTTTTGGTCCTTAAATAAAAGTACAGATACAGGAGGCAAACATGTATTCATGTAGTCCAACATATAAAGTTAATGGTGGAACTAAAGAGTCAAAAATGAAGTGATCGTGATTAAAGAATTTGGCAGATTTTTGGTCAACATAAGCACCCTGAACCTGAATCCCTATTTCTTTAATTAATATTTATTTTTGCTCAAATCCCGGACGTGAACTCTAAAACCTTCAAACAAGATTTTGTCCATAAACATGTTAAAAAATAAACCCTCAAAACTATTTAAATCCAGTTAAAAGATACGACGTGTAAAGTACAGACTCCTGCTCTCTAATGTTGTGAAGTAAAAGTAAAAAAAGTCACTATCCACCCTAAAATACCTAATTATTTACTACTACTGCTTTTGCAGACTTAGTTCAACCTTCCACCATTGTGTATTTGAACGGTGCAACGAGCTGTCAATCAAATGAAAAACGTGTCACTTATGAAAGCAGAACGACAAAAGGTGACCTGGCGTTTGGACGCGGGTTGATCAGATTACGTTTTGAAGGGCGACGCGAGAGTAAGCACTAAACACAGGAAGCCAGCGCGTGCGGAACTGAAGTTCGTTTGGGAAATTAGATTAGAGAGCGTTAAAAAAATATATATCGAGGCGTAGGAATAATTTGTGATGAAAAAATACAGTGAGAGACTTTCGACAAAAGGAGGAAACAACCACAGATATCCACCGTGCGCATGAACTTGGTGGGTTTCACCAAGTAGGCGAGTCAGTTGTCCATAAAAGCACAGGAGGGGGCAGTGCAGGGCAGGCTCTTTGAAGCAGCTGAAAGAGGTAACTGACAGGAGTTAAAGGTGCACAACATCATCCAAAGCCCAGTGAATTACTTAAAGAGAGGTTCAAACGCGGCGTAGAGGCTTTGCAGGGAAGTCAAAAAAATGAGGGCAAAAATTGTTCCCGTTTACACCAGCTTTTAGCCCCGTCTCACACAAACACAAACTTAGAATTACTAAATGACTTTTTGTGAACTCGCTGTGATCGGCCTCATGGTTAAAAAGTACAAATCAGGTTGAATTTAGGTTTTTATTTATTTAAAAAAAAAAAAAAAAAACAAAACAGCAGCCAGACCCGATCGTGAAGACTGAGACGGCCATGAACGTAACCGGCCGAAGAGCTCCGAAAACGCAACGCTCCACGGGTCCAAACACGCGCTCTATTAAACGATCACTACCTGTTGCTTCAGACTTCAGTGTCGTTTTGTCTGGATTTGTCATTTAATTTATTGCAAGAAAAATACATTGAAAACATTTATTCTTATTGACGTTAGAGTGGGATCGCCTTAATGCCATACCGTGGAATATTCCAGGCAACGCAATGACATATTGAAGGTGAGGGTGGCAAAACCAGCACTCATTGGGTCGCGGCTCACTTAACTGCACTGCACATCTAAAACGTTGTGAAAGTAAATGCATCATAGTGTTGTTTTTGTCCTTTAAACTTGTACTTTTACTTCGGCATCTCGTGTTTTAGAACAGTGCTAATGTGAGAACGCAGACGTGATGAAACGCTCAGTCTGTGATGAGTTATGGACTTTAAAACAGGAGAGAACACCGCCAGATCTTGGCTTTTGATGTTACAAATCTGATAAATTTGAAACTGAGTGTTTTCATGAGGCTCAGAGAAGACAAGCTCTTAAACATGAAACAATGAAGATAAACAAAAAAAATATTTTTGTATGTTATTTTATATTATTTTGTATGTTATTTTATACTATTTTTGTATGCTATTTTATATTATTTTTGTATGTTATTTTATAGCAAATGTTTATTGTAATGTGTTTTAAAATATCAGCGTAAACTACAAGTTGAAAAGGGGGCAGAGATCTTTGTGTAGCTGTATGTCACTGAAAATGTATTAAATGTTAAAATAAAAATATTAACTTGGGTTAAAAGCTCAAAAGTCATTTTTTTAATGATATGTGGCCTTTATTTTATTCTATTGATTGAATGTATTTATTTTGTCATGTAATTCTACAGCACATTTAAGTGAATCTATTTAAAACGTATTGTATATATGTTTATGTGTTGCATTATCATTCTGACAGAAAAAGATGACATAAAGTCTGTACTTAAATTCAACATTTCACTTTTTTATGATTCGATTATTTCAGACGTTCTTTGTCCAAGCGGCGGAAAACTTCAGACTAACTCACATTAAACGAGCGTCTGAAGCGGTAAAAGCCCGCGATAATCGTCCTGTTCGAGAAGATAATGTTCCAGATTCATCACGCGAATTATGCACCATTTTTCTCCAAAAGGACATTTTCAATTTCCACGTCTCGCTGATAATCGAAGCTGCCGTTTGGAGAAGCGATGACCCGCGCTCGCCGTGTCCGCTGAATTATTAAAGACGCCGCGCGGCACATTTAGCACATTTGACGGTGAAGAGCTAAAGCGTGCGATGGTTTGGGTAATGAGGGGTCAACGGGGGTCAAAGGGCAAACGAGTGTGTGGTCATTTCACCTGAGAGAGAGAAAGAGGGAATGAGGAGAGGGCAGACTGTGAGGAAGAGAGAGAGGAGGAAAGAGAAGAGAAAAGAGGGGTGAGAAAGAGAGAGGGGCAGGAGGAGACTGAGTGAAGAAAGAGAAGAGAGGGAGAGGAGAGAGAGATGGAAAGAGGACGAGAGGAGGGGGATGGAAGACTGGTGAGGAAGAGGAGAGAGAGAGAGAGAGAGGGAGGGAGACTGAGTGAGGAAGAGAGAGAGAGGGAGAGGAAGAGAGAGAGGGGGAGAAAGAGAGAGAGGGAGGGAGGGAGGGAGACTGGGTGAGGAAGAGAGAGAGAGGAAGAGAAAGAGGGGGAGAAAGAGAGAGAGGTAGGGAGAGGTACAGCGAGAGAGAGTGAGAAGGGGAGAAGGAGAGGGAGACAGAGGGAGAGAGAGGAAAGGAAGGACAAATATTAAACTGTTTTTAGTGTGAACAATGTTGATTCCAGAATATTGTGGAAAATAACCGCTTTTTCATATCATTTATAGCATTTTTTTAAAACACAAAGAAAAAAAAATGGCTGTTTCAATGAATTTTCATCGATGTTTTTAACTCAATAAAGTCTGAATTGCAGTGACTTCTGGAGAATAACATGTAGAATAAAGTGAACGATCGATGAAAATGACAAACTTCTTCTTTTTGGACATTTTTATTTAATAATTCAACTTGTTACTTTCATAATCAAAATACCATCAACGATTATTATTATTATTTTTATTATATTCGACTGGTCACAATAAGTCGATTCATTGTTGCAGCTGTAAATAATAATTAAAGCTGCACTATGTCACTTTTCAGGTTTGTTTTCTGTTTATCTCATGTGATTGCTTTGCCCACTGTTCCACAGTAAACTAATATAATCCATAATCTCCATGGAAACAAGCAGGTGACTAGGCCAAATCACAGGTCAGATCTGTGGAGAGACGAGCCCTGCCCACAGTAGTGATAGTTTATCACTATGAAGAGGGGTTTATCACTATGAAGAGGAGGGGCTTATCACTATGAAGAGGGGTTTATCACTATGAAGAGGAGGGGCTTATCACTATGAAGAGGAGGGGCTTATCACTATGAAGAGGGGTTTATCACTATGAAGAGGAGGGGTTTATCACTATGAAGAGGGGTTTATCACTATGAAGAGGAGGGGCTTATCACTATGAAGAGGAGGGGTTTATCACTATGAAGAGGGGTTTATCACTATGAAGAGGAGGGGTTTATCACTATTAAGAGGAGGGGTTTATCACTATGAAGAGGAGGGGTTTATCACTATGAAGAGGCGGGGTTTATCACTATGAAGAGGCAGGGTTTTTTAACTCTGAATAGGCGGAGTTTATCACTATGAAGAGGCGGGGATTATCATTATGAATAGGCGGAGTTTATAACACTTAAGAGGAGGGGCTTATCACTATGAAGAGGCGGGGTTTATCACTATGAAGAGGCGGGGTTTATCACTATGAAGAGGCGTTTTTTTTAACTCTGAATAGGCGGAGTTTATCACTATGAAGAGGCGGAGTTTATCACGATGAAGAGGCGGGGCCTATCCGTTGAACAGGAAGTCACTGAACCTGTTTCTTGAGCCGTTTCTGATCAACGTCGCAGTTTACAAAGGACAAAATGTCAAATATTGTTCTACTTAAGCAACAGTTTCGTTCTCCAAACCCAAAGTAACGACATATTACGCCCACGGATGCATTCTACGGACTAAATGAATATTCCATTACGGCTTCCACAAACACATTTCAACGCTGGATGTCTGTTAGCTCGCGTTAGCGCTCGCGTTAGCGCTCGACTCCGCGCGGCACAACGGAATGAAGGGTCCAAAAGCGGCTGCAGTGTTTTGATCTCCTTGAACCTGCGTCAACAGAAGTTGTTTATTTCCTCATAATAGTTCTGACTGTTTGTTCGCTCGCTCTTTAGCTCGTCTCCTCGTCTCCTTCCTCGCCTCTTCCTCTCCTCGTCTCCTCTCTCCTTGTCCCTTTTGCTAACGCTCAATCGCCCGCTCAAAGTGCTCTCGTCGGTGTAATTGTGGCCCACTAGAGCCCGCGCCGTGTTCGGGACGGAGCGGCCCGCGATAATGGTCCAATTAAACTTTAGCATGTAAATTAGCTCTTCATTCTTCAGCAGTAATTATCGAGGCAGAGGAGAGGGTCGAAGGTCGGCGCAGGTTCCGTGTTCGGTTTGGAGCTTTAACGCTGTAGTTCATGGTAAAAGTCCCGTGTTATGCTAATTCACTTTGGGCTTTTAGCAGTTGTAATAAACAAGTTGTGGTTTTGTTTCATTCACAATCATGTTCAGATGTGTCCAAGTACTCACATTTCTTTTATTTTATTATTATTTTAAAAAGAAAAAAAACAGTCAAATCAAAAGAGCAAAATGATAAAATTGCGATAAATAAAAACATAAATAAATGCAGTAAAAAATAAATTAATAATAATAATAAAAATAATGATAAAAATAATAATAATAATAATAATAATAATAATAATAAATCACATATAAAGGACAACATTTCCTGAACATTTTATAAAGCTCTTGAGCTTTATCAGATCGAGTGCAGAACCACTGTAACATTAAGAAATCACTATTATTTATTGTTTAAAATTGCAGCTTAAAAGACTGTCATCGGAGTGAAGTAAAAAATTACACACTTTTAATAATTAATCGACATCAGATTGAAATGCTAAAGATATTTTCTATATTTTCTTATAAAAAATTATAATAATAATTTTTGAATTTCCAGGGTAGAAATGGACAAAGTACTATTTTTCTAGCCTCAAAACTGTATTTGAGCGTCACAAAACGTATAAGTTAATAAAGGTAAAGTCTGTCATATATCTGAGCATGAACATCCACATTTCTGTTCATATTTCTCCAGTCAAATCTAAAAATCTGGATTTTTCTCTCATCAAAAATTGGTCACAATCTCCAATACAATTAAAAATAATAATAATAATAATGTTAAATACACTTTTGCCTCCAGTGTCTTTTGAAGGTTCTGACATCTAAAAACCCCAAACAAACACAATTTTCCACAACAACAACAAAAAGGTCTCATAACATTTGCAAGTTCCTCCACACGACGCCGCCAAAATGAACGCCAGATAACGATGATTGGCACAAACTATGCAGCGATATTGGACACGCTGTATATTACTGCCTTTTGTCGCGTCGCTCTAGTTCAATATGGCCGTGTTTGAAGTCCATTGTTGGCGCTTTATTGAGGTGACGCACGCTATCGCCGCATCTGAACTCAAAAGTGGAGGTCGCGCCGAAGATATTGGCTTTTATTTGATGGGATTTGGCTATCGGCGCCAGATATTAAACCTTTTTTGATGTGGCGCCGCGCGGATATTGTAGGTATTCCGCGCGTATTTACCGTCGGATTAAATATGCGCCGCGGCTTTTTCTAATATCCTCCGCGAGCAACAGTCAACGCTATCTTCGGTTCTTCGGATGATGATGATTTCAGCGCCGACGTCGCGAAATGTAAACTCGTGTTATTTGACCCGGGCGCCGCCGCGCGCGATAAGCGGCTCGATGGCGGTCGCGTTTTGTCCTTCTCGCCTTTTAAAAAGGATGATGTGTTTTTAAAGGCGCGCTGTGTAACTTTTCCGGCGGCTCGTTGGCGCCAACTCGATCACGTGCTCCAGAGTTACGTCGAATCAATCGTTCCGTTCGCGTCAGAATCAGAGTCAGAAAAAAGGTTTATTGCCATTTTCGCGGAACGAAAACAAGAATTTGGAAACTCGGAACTTTCCTCTGCGATAAATTGAAACGTGAAACAAAAATAATCATGGCAAAATACAAATGTGTCCGCTTTTCTCACCAGTGCCATGTTCGAAAGTCAGCGTTGGCCATTTTGAGTTTATACATTGAAAACAAATAAAAACGTGTATAAAATCTTTTGTTCTTTTTGTTTTAATGGCCATAAAATGAACTCATAATGGACATTTATTGACAACTGGTAAAAGCAGTTTAGTGTCGCTAGACTCTTACGAAAGCGCGACCTCCGAAATCGCTACTTAAAGTCAGTTAGCCGTTAGCTCAGATGTCCGTTTTATGCTAATTATTATCAAAAATGAAACGACAAAAGGTTTACACACTCGACAATGACTTTTTACAAAGTTTTGACCGAAATGTCGTCGATGTTTTTGTTTTGTTTTTCTCTGGACAACGGCTAACGCTAACGGCTATAGCTAGGTTTCAGACAACATTTAATAATAATGGGGGCCAGTTTAAATTACTGTCGTTAAAATGCAGATTTTTGTTGTAATATAGTTCTAGGTTCTTGTCACTGATAGAAATGATCAGGTTCAACATTTGTGAATTTCCCTTTTGGAGAATTTATGGCAAATTTAAATCTGCCTTAACTTTCTTTTTCTTTGGATGCCTCAATTTTTATTTTCAATTTTACCCAATTTGTTTCTCTCTGGTCCTGTCTTATTTGTTTTTTCCCCCTTGTTTTTATTATTATTATTATTATTATTATTATTATTATTAATAATAATAATAATAATAATAATAATAATAATAATAATAATAATAATAATAATATAATAACAATAATAAATATAATAAAAATAAAGAAAATCCATTTGGCCGTATGCCATCGATCACATCGACAGCGTGAGCCTCGAACGCCACGTCCACTTATTTTAAATGTCTATGGGCCCGCCACCCGCTTGTTTCCCACGGCGATGTTATTGCACGTCTGGGGATTTGCATTAAACGTATCGATTCCCATTGGAGACGAGCAGATAACGGCACACGGACGAAGATTTTAGTCAACAAAGAAAACGCAATCCAATAGATGCAAGACGGATAAAATCGAGGCAAACGATATCATGTCGATGGAGATACGCAGGTGCAGGGACGGGAAAAGTGACACAACGCACCTTTAAATTAAGTCAAACGGTTTCACTTGTTGATCATGCGCCGTACGGACATTTCCGACATAAGTTGCATTTCCGGACTCGTCAGCGCGTTAACTTGCATGTAAAAAGCTCAGAGTAGAGCCGATGCTCCTCCGACTCAAGCTAAGCCGGCTGAGTGGACTTTGGCGTCTGCTCTGGAGTCTAGGAGGACTCCCTGGGGTTTTCCAATGGGAATCAATACTGAGGAGCCCAAAAAAATAAACAAAAACAATATAAATCTTAATTTTTTTTTACAATTCACGTTGTATTAATTGAAAAAGTGGAGACGATGGCGGCTGAAAAATCTGTGGCAAAAACAACCACAAAAAGGACGATTAAAACATTTCAGGCCACGGTTTAAATCACCGGATGAACATTTCGAAACAACATTTGGCCATTTTGACACACATTGAGCGCTTATATGATGAGCGTTTTGCTCAGATTTAGCCCGCGTCATGGCACCAAACACGCGCGGCTTGGCTCCATGGAGAAACACGCGGGGCCAAACGGTATAATATTCAGCCGTGTTTCCGCGGTGTCAAATGTCTGCCATGACCCTCAGTCGTGCTGCGGGATGTTTTGTTTGTTTGTTTTGTCTCTTTACTTTTTACTCACGGCGAACGTGGTGCGTCAGCGCGCGCGTAATCTGATACGCTGCCGGCCGCGCGCACGTGGTCTGTTGTTTACTTCTTCGTACCACGAGAACCGAGACGCGGGGGGAGAGAGGAGAGGCGCAGGGAGGGAAGAGGAGCAAAAGGCGCAGAGGGGAAGAGGAGCAAAAGGCGCAGAGGAAAAGAGGAGCAAAAGGCGCAGAGGAAAGAGAAACTCCACGCGGGGCTAGAAACACGCCAAACGCAAATGTCGGCGTAGAGCGGGAGAAGCGGCGCGTTCGGAGCTGTTTTTGAGCCAAAGTAAGTACAGTTTGTCCTCGTTGTTTTTCCCTTCTTTTGTTCGCGCTCGCTCCAAGTTCACGCTGACAGTCCGCGTCAATAGACCCCCAAAACCTGCGCATATGTCCGTCCCCCCCCCCCCCCGCTTAAACTAAACTATTGGAATGTGTTGTTTGATTGATGAAGACGCAATCACGGCTCTTAAAGGGGAAGTGCACTATTTTGAACGAATTACAAAACCGACTAAAACCTTCTGACTGGAGGAATGGCTTTGATTATTGATGAAGGATAATACACCTTCAGTAGTTTTGTCTGTGCCAGTCCCAGGGAGGGCATCTGGTTTCAATGTAGGGTCAATGTTTCAGTAACTGTGCAGAAGAAGGAAGATGGTTTATTGTAAGCGCCTGGAAATTCAGATATCTGATATCTGTGACATTTACATCATGTTCTTAAATGGTTTACAGTGACAAAAATGCAATTATAAATTACAAAAATTTGACTAAAAGTGACCACAATGAGACTTAAAGTGACAAAAAGGGTATTACAAATAATAAACACAACTAAAAATTTGATTAAAAATGACAAAAACTTGACTACAAGTAACAAATATGTGACAAAAAGTGACCAAAATGTCAATAATGGACACTCAAGCATGACTTTAAGTGACAAAAACGTGATCAGGAGGACCAAAGCACAACCTAAAGTGACCAAATGCAATTAAAAGTAAGCAAAATGCAAGTTAATGAGACTAAAGCATGACTTTAAGGACCAAAACCTGACTAAAAGCATTAAAACCACGACCAAAGTGACCATAATGTGACTAAATGTGACCAAAACGCAAGTTAATGAGACTAAAGCATGACTGTAAGTGGCAAAAACCTGATTAAAAAGGACAACATTGTGACTAAAAGTAACAAATAAATGACACAAAGAGACAAACACTACTATATGTGACAAAAACGTGATTAAAGTGACCAAAATGTGACCAGAAGGACCAAAACAGCCAAAAGTGACCAAATGCAACTAAACGTGAGCAAAATGCAACTTAATGAGACTAAAGCATGACTTTAAGGACCAAAACCTGACTAAAAGCATTAAAACCACGACCAAAAGCGACCATAATGTGATTTAAAGTGACCAAAATGCCACTTACTGTGACAAAAATGTGAATAAAAATGACAAAAATTTGACTAAAAGTAACAAAGAGACAAACACGACTATATGTGACAAGGACGCGACCCAAAGTGACCAAAATGTGACCATAAATGACATAAATGCCACGTAATGAGACTAAAGCATGACTCTAAGTGACCAAAACGTGAAGGCAGTTCGTGCAGGTCTAGTTTCTATGTTTTCCGTACATTTTGTTAATGTTTTATTGTTGTTCTGTGAAGCGTCTGTGAGTGTTCTGAAAAGCAGTTTAAGTCACACGTAGAATAACTTTCCACGATGGAGCCACAAATCCATTTTCACGAATTAAAACAACGCCACTTCTCTGAGTCCTTCCTTTTGTTTTTTTTGAACGTTCTCGCAGACCATGACGTCGGCGCTGCAGTTCGGGAGTCTGTTCACGCAGTTTCCTCTCGGCTTCAGAGCGTCGGACGGTCCCGCCTCCAAAGATCTGAAACGAGCACAAACCGAGACGCCGGCGGAGTTCATCCAGAGACTCAGGTTTGCGCTGCCCCCGTCTTTCGATTGGCCTGCGTTGTTTCCATCAACGTTTCCAAAGCATATTTCTTCACCTTTTGGATGCAAGATTGACGTAACTGTCCTCTAATTTTATGACAAATCCAAAAATAATTGCTGAATAGTCGAGTACTAAAATAATTGTACGTTGCGTCACTAATAGAAAAGCACACGAATGGAGAATTATACTTGTTACTCATTCGTTTATCATTCAAAAACAACATTCTGTCGCTGACACGCAGAGGCTGAGCTACGTTTGCACCGGAAGCTTGGATCCAACAGATTTATGATGTAATGGAAAGAAAACGACCAATTCATAAATGATAATGAGGTTAACGTTTGACCAAAAAAGTGACATAAATGCGAAGTGACAAATACGTGACTAAAAGAGACAAAAGCATAACCAAAAGTGACAAAAACGCGACTAAAAGTGACAAAAACGTGACTAAAAGTGACAAAAACGCGAATATAAGTGACAAAAACGCAACTTTTAATGACTAAAATGCGACTAAAAGTGACAAAAATATGACTGATAGTGACAAATATGCGACTAAAAGAGACAAAAGCATAACTTGGTGATTCTAATGCAACTAAAAGTGATTAAAAAAGACAACTAAAAGTGACAAAAATGCAACTAAGTGACAAATTTGACTAAAATGACAAAAACATGACTAAAAGCGACTAAAATGCAACAAAAATAATTCTTGATTTTTGCCCACTTTTAATGGAACTTGACTGCATTTTGCTCAGTACAGTATATTCCGTGCACGTTGTTTAGGGTCCGTCGTCGTCGCGCAGTCCGTCGCGCGCATTGTTTAGGGTCCGTCGTGCACATTGTTTAGGGTCCGTCGCGCGCATTGTTTAGGGTCGTCGCGCGGCATCTGTTTAGGGTCCGTCCGCGCGCATTGTTTAGGGTCGTCGTAGCGCGATTGTTTAGGGTCGTCGTGCGCATGTTTTAGGGTCTGTCGTGCGCATCTGTTTGCGCCATCTTAGAGTCCGTCTGCGCGCATTCTTTAGGGTCCGTCGGCGCGCATCTGTTTTACGGGTCCGTCGCGCGCATTGTTTAGGGTCCGTCGCGCGCATTGTTTAGGGTCCGTCGCGCGCTCCGTCGCGCGCATTGTTTAGGGTCCGTCGCGCGCATTGTTTAGGGTCCGTCGCGCGCATTGTTCGGTATTGTCGTTTTAGGGTCCGTCGCGCGCATTGTTTAGGGTCGTCGCGCGCATTGTTTAGGGTCCGTCGCGCCATTGTTTAGGGTCGTCGTCGCGCGCATGTTTAGGGTCCGTCGCGCGCATTGTTTAGGTCGTCGCGTTGCGATTCTGTCTTAGGGTCCGTCGCGCGCTGTTTAGGGTCCGTCGCGCGCATTGTTTAGGGTCCGCGCGCGCATTGTTTAGGGTCCGTCGCGCGCATTGTTTAGGGTCCGTCGCGCGCATTGTTTAGGGTCCGTCGCGCGCTATTGTTAGGGTCCGTCGCGCGCATTGTTTAGGGTCCGTCGCGCGCATTGTTTAGGGTCCGTCGGCGCATCGTGCTTTAGGGTCCGTCGCGCGCATTGTTTAGGGTCCGTCGTGCGCATTGTTTAGGGTCTGTCGTGCGCATTGTTAGGGGTCTGTCGTGGCGCATTGTTTAGGGTCTGTCGTGCGCATTCTTTAGAGTCCGTCGCGCGCATTGTTTAGGGTCCGTCGCGCGCATTGTTTAGGGTCCGTCGCGCGCATTGTTAGGTCCGTCGCGCCGCATTGTTTAGGGTCGCGCGCTGTTTAGGTCCGTCGCGCATTGTTTAGGGCCGTCCGCGCATTGTTTAGGGTCCGTCGCGCACATTGTTTGGGTCCGTCGTGCACTTGTTAGGGTCCGTCGCGCACTTGTTTAGGGTCCGTCGCGCGCATTGTTTAGGTCCGTCGGCGCATTGTTTAGGGTCGTTAGGCGCATTGTTTAGGGTCCGTCGCGCGCATTGTTTAGGGTCCGTCGCGCGCATTGTTTAGGGTCGTCGGCACATTGTTTAGGGTCCGTCGCGCACATTGTTTAGGGTCCATCGCGCACATTGTTTAGGGTCCTTCGCGCACATTGTTTAGGGTCCGTCGCGCGCATTGTTTAGGGTCCGTCGCGTCATCTCTGTCCATTTTGAGCCGCTGTGTTTCCGTAGGAGAGTGACGGGTTTGAAGAAGGAGAACGTGTTCTGCGACCTGCGAGTGCCAGAGCAGGTTCAACACGCCAAAGACGACATCAGTGTGGTTCTACTCGCAGGTCGGTACCACGGCAACGCATACACTGCAGCTCTAACAAGAGACTAGCGCTTATAGATGTCTCCAGACGTTTCTGTTAATGGGGGTCCCGGCCCGTCATTTCTTTTTTAAACGTTTGAACAAAGATGGCGTTCTTGGCGTCCTCTCTCCCTCAGGTCACGGGATCTTCTGCATCGACGTGAAGACCTGGCGAGGAACCGTCTCGGCCCGAAACGCAAACTGGCAGATCCAAGTCAAAGAGGAGGAGTCGGGTTTCGCCAACACCCGCGTCGAGCAGACGGAGGACGCGCTCGGAGTCGTCACGGTAACAGCAGGCCGCCGCATTTTTTTTTTTTTTAGTGCTCAACGTGAACGAACGGAACGGAAAGAGCAAATAAAATGTTTTTGTTGATTTGGTCCATTTTTAAGTGAAATGTGAAAGTCAGTTTTTCCATTTTGTTCATGTCCGACGTTATCGCAGTCCAGTCGCTCACAGTCGACACAGTTCCCGTCATCCATGTCTTTAAAAACATTTTTTTTTTACCGTAAAACAAATAAAAACAAATACATTCAAATAAATACAAATAAAAATAAATATATACAATACAAATAATATAGGAATAAATAAATGTAAAAAAAATAATAATAAAATAAATCCAAGCCTATTAAATCCAAAATAAAAGTCCCATTTTGTCCATTGTTTATTGAATTTGTCCATTTTCAAATTGAGTCCAGGAGTCATTTTCTTCCACTGTGCGTTTGTCTGTTATCATCTCAGCCAAAATCCCACTCCGCAGGTATCCATCGATCATCTCCATCGCCGGAGTCCTACATCCTACGTTGTCTTAAAGTCAAACGGAATATCGGTGTCGAAGACGATCACCCTCATTGACCTCAGTCCAGTATTTGTGAATTAAAAACACACGGTAACAAAGACGAGCAGCTTGACACTCACCGTTTCCCCGGCAGCAGCAGATCCCTGTGCGGAGCGAGCACTTGGGGACAGGTGTTATAAAGACACATTTTTTCAACATAATTCCCTCCAAACATGTGATTTCGAGGTCCTCTGTTGACATGTACAGACACGTTCCCATTCTTCCTCCGTCAAACAAAATGACTCACTCTTTCCCATTTATTTGAATATATTTAGTAGAATAAAGTCCAGGTTATTGATGCATTTGTGCGTTCTGATCTATAAGCTTAGGTCAGTCAGAGGGTTAAAGTGGTAATTGCTTTGTTTGATCATTTCTATGTTAATGCGGCCAGTTTTTAAAGATAAAGTGGGGCTCTTCATTTGAAAGAGGGGTGTTGTGTCAAAGGGGGAGGAGCAGGTGCACAAACGCAGCTGCCGCCCTAAGAGGAACGGTCTCTCTCGTGGAACAGGGTAGAAGAATACAAGTCAAATATTGCGGTAAAATTAATCCAGACTAATTAATCCAAAATAAAATGGCAAAAAAAAAAAAACAAGTTTAGAAAAAAGGAAAAAAAAAAAAAAAAAACATTTAGAAAAAAATTCTAAAAGAAAAAATAAACTTCAAAAGCAAAACAAAATAAAAATAAGATAAACTTAAAAGGCTAACAAATAAAGGTTTTTCTTCTTCAATTTTTATGATTTTTTAATGTACTTTTATTTATTTTTTAAGAACAAATGGTTCATTAACAATACAGACTTCAATCTGTTCCATTTCAAATAAAGCAATGTGATATTTGGCTTTTCATCAGATCTAGTATAGTATTAAAATGTGTACATTAAAGAGTCAAAAATGACAGGAAGTCCCTCTGTGATGTCATCAATGTGCGACAACATGCAGGGACAGTAACGGACACACTTTTCTGACGGTTTGAACGATAATGCAACGAAATAAATATGTTTTATTTCAGTGTTATTTGTAAAATCATGACGGTTGTGTAATTTGTTTACAGTATGGTTGCTGAGTAACAGTCGTGGTTGTAACCGCCATACACCCAACCAGGAAGTAACATTAGGAACTTCGCCAAAATTGTCAAAATGGGGTGGAAAAAAGGCAACATTTAAAGTAAAATCTTACATATATTTAAGATTTACATATATATGAGATATACTTATAGTCGAACCTGTCGTATGTACTTTAATGATGAAATATTCTGCGTTTTTACATCTGATTGTACTTCGACGCCGTGGTTTTAGTGTCCTGCTTGTTTCCTTCCCACAAGGGCAGGTAGTAAGATCAATAACAGGTTTGGTTTGACAAGATGTGACTCTTTCTCCGATAATCAGCGCCATTTAACACAAAAAAGAGTCAAATTTATTTCTTCTGAACCTCAAACCAAATGCTTTTTCTGGACCTGAAAAGACTCTATTAACGATTACAAATGAATCTTGCTCTTGAATATTCGGTTGCACAGCCCTGATGTCGTTCAAATCCTCCGTGTTGTTGTTGTTGTTGTTGTTGTTTCCCCGCAGAGGAAGACCCGGTCCCTGTGCGCTCACCTGAAGCGCAGCGGCGTCTCCGTGCGGGATCGGCTGTTCTTCCCTCGCGTCCTCTTCCTGTCGCCGGACCTGGACCTGGACCCGTCGCTGCGGGACCGGCCCGAGATCGTGTCCCAGCCCCAGATCCAGGACTTCCTCGGCTCCTTCAGGGAGGGCTACGTGGGCTGGATCTCGGACGCAGTCACACCCGCCTGGATCTCTGGTACGACGGCCGACAATAACCAAACACACACTGGAAAAGTGAACAAGAGTGATTGACTTAAGTGGCATCGTTTGACCCATAACAATTATCAATAATAATCTTGATCCCTCGGGGTCTGAGATGACTTGGAAGATGTGTATTTTAGAATTATGACTCTGTATTTAATGCATTTTAAATTAAAAACTGTATATTTTAGTGAAAATAAGACAAATTACTTAATAAGCCACTCAAACACGATTATACCCGATTTTAAATGTTTTGCAACTTGAAATTATCACAGACGGCAATTTCATTTAGCAGTGGAGGGTCCCGGGTTGGTTGCACTGTTATTTTGGGGGTCCCGGTCTGAAAAGATTGAGAACCGCTGCTCTAGCTCTCAGCCGGGCTCTTTGGACCAGTGGAAACATGGCGGTGGTGTAGTAACACTGTTCCTCCTCTAGGTGGCCTGTCGTACTTTGGGCTCTTTGGACCAGTGGAAACATGGCGGTGGTGTAGTAACACTGTTCCTCCTCTAGGTGGCCTGTCGTACTCTAGTTTCTTTGGACCAGTGGAAACATGGCGGTGGTGTAGTAACAGTGTTCCTCCTACAGGTGGCCTGTCGTACTTTAGGCTCTTTGGACCAGTGGAAACATGGCGGTGGTGTAGTAACAGTGTTCCTCCTACAGGTGGCCTGTCGTACTTTAGGCTCTTTGGACCAGTGGAAACATGGCGGTGGTGTAGTAACACTGTTCCTCCTCTAGGTGGCCTGTCATACTCTGGGCTCTTTGGACCAGTGGAAACATGGCGGTGGTGTAGTAACCCTGTTCCTCCTCTAGGTCACCTGTCGTACTCTCAGCTGGGGTCCGTGCGCTCGCTCCTGAGTCGCGTGGGGACCTGGGACCTCCTGAATCTGCGGAGCGGCGAGCAGCTGCGGGGGGACTACCAGGACTGCCCCTTCATCGCCCTGGACCGGACCCAGACCGAGACCATGGAGTTCAGCCGGAACAAGGCCCTGTCCGCGGACTCTCTGTGGGCGCTGCTCGGGCACACGCCGCAGGTAAGGGCGACGGCGACGGGTCGCTACGGCGATGCAGTGACCAGTCGAGTGTAAACGGTCATCGTGGTTGTATTTTGGACTAAACAGACTCTAAAACCCCAACGAAGAGGTCTTTTATTAAAGACAGTGGTTTTTCTGAGTCAGAATGTCAAAAAAAGAACCAAAAAACTAAACAAAAAAAAGAAAAGAACAAAAAAGAAGAAACTATTTTAGATTTTATTAAATTTGACCATTTATTTGTAAATGTTCATTATTCTCAGTCGTCGTAATAATTCAACCTTCCTTTGCCGTGCTTCAAATGACCCGAATCCAGAACATTGATCTCATTTTAATGGATTAGTTTGACGTTGGAACACACGTTTCAAAGGAAGTGAAATGAAGATTAAAATCCTGAATTCAAATCCAACATTTACGTTTTCCCCCATCAGCCTAAAGCGCCGTTTGTTTCCTTTATATTCATCAAGTTTCAAAATCATTCAAGACTAAATATATGTTTTTATAACAAAGGTTCATTCAACAAAAACATCTTTTAAACAAATGAATAAAGAAATCACTCGAGCCCAATTAAACCTGGAGTAAGTTCAACGCTTCATTTCTGAGCGTCGTTTTTAGGCCTGAAGCAAGCGAATCGATTCATCACAACTAATAATCGATCATTCAGATGGTCGTCAACGGATACTCGCCATGTGGACTCTGGCAGAACACGCCATGTGCCACAAAAAGAGGGTTTGGGGGCTCAAAGGGAGCGTGACCCCAAACTGAGGGTGAACGTGTACTTTTAGTGTCGTTGATCGCCAGGACGTTCTCAAGCTGCAGCACTGAAGCTTCATCTCTAAACAATTCATCAATGAATCGAAAGAATGATCGCTAAAAATAATGTTTAGTTTTGTTACGAACATCTCTTTTTCTAGCAGTGGCCAGCAGGAGGCAGTAGCAGGTCAATGTTCTGAGTGCTTACACTTTCATGTTCTTGATTATTCTTAGTTTAATGCATGTTTAGTTTGACCACAAAAAAAATATATATGTAATTTAGGTTTAGTCTGAGTTTTTATTTTTTTTAAAACATTTTATAATTTTTTGGACTAAAATTTGTCTTAGATTTCATCAATAACTCGTTTTAGTTTTTAGTTAGACTATGTTAATTTAGGCGAATAAATCCACTAAATACAGAAAATTACTCTGATTCTGATTTATTCTAATTATTATTATTATTATTATTATTATTATTATTATTATTATTATTATTATTATTTTAGTGTTTAATTTCTGTCTAGATTTCCTTTGTTGAAATGAGTAAAGCTGCTGTTGGTCGGACTGACTTTGGGCGTTTTTGGGGTTTTGACCTTTCCTTTCAAAACTGAAGGTAAATTCACTAAATATTCGTTTCAGGGACTTGTAATGAAGCCAAAAAGTCCGGTTGGAATCCATATAAAAGTCCTATTCATTTCTTATTGCAGAGTAATGTTTTTATGTGCAGTTTTGGCGTAACAAACTGAGCCCGATTCATCCCAGAATGTTTGACGATTTGAGTAAAAATAAGAGATTTACAGCTTTCTTTGTATGTTTAACACCCGTTTTATCAGAAGTGGACAAAAAGGAATAAATGAAGAAAAAGAACATAAACGGTTCTTGAGTTTGTTTCTCTGGTTTGAGGCTCTGGGACTGAGAACTGAGAACTTAGATCTAGTCTTCTAATGTTTATTTCATTCAGTTAGGTTTAGTTTTGGCACTTTAGTTGACAAAAATATCTCCTTTTTGACAAAAATGCATTCATTTCAGTCACGATTTTTAGTTTTTGACTTTTTATTTAGTTTTTAGTCAGCAAAAATATGACATTGACGAGAACAAAATGAACACTCTGGACTCTAGAAAAGATATATTTTTGGTTTTATTGGCACTAAAATGGTTTGCGATGCCTTCATTTATATCGTTATATTTTCTGTTGCCAAAAGTAGTTTTTGGCTTCGATTCTCCTTTTTTAGACGCAGGAAATGTAAAACGTTATGTGATTCCAAAGGTGCTTCCGATCCCCAAAATGACCAATGATGATGATGATAATAATAATAATAATAATAATAATAATAATAATAATAATAATAATAAATAATAATAATAATAATAATAATAATAAAAGGCTTGTTGCCTCGGTAACAATCGTCATTATCTCCAAAATGGCTCCTTCGCTTCTTGTCCAAGCATTTCTGTTTTATTCGAATTGCCACTCAAATGTATTTATCAAACTTAAAGTCCACATTAAAGGTTCTCGTGTTTTTCTAATTCTGTCTTCGTTTGGTGCTGTAGAACCTGTGGTGAACATTTATCACAGTTTTAGTTCCGTTAAGTTGCAGTTTGTGAAGACATTTTGAAAAATTAAGTTTAAAAATGACAGGAAGTGGAGCTGAATCCCTCTGTGATGTCATCAGCGTGCGACACAGAGACCGTTGACACTTAACTGACACACTTTTCTGACTAAATAAAGGTGTTCTATGGTATTATTGTGTGTCAGATCAGAACTGTTGTCATTTATGTGGATTCTGGCTCTTGTTTGCAGTCCGGTTGCTAGGTAACAGCTGTGAAATTACCTCTACCTACTGTATGTCATATTTGTGCACGTGTCCAACCAGGAAGTACAATTATAAACTTTACAAAAATGTTCAAGAAAATGGGGACAAACGGGCAAAATGTTGAGTCAAATCTGAAATATAATTGTGTTCGGTGCGCTTTAGTGAAATGTGTAGTTTAAACTGTCACCCTGGCGATGGAGCGCCCCCTGCAGCTCCCTTGTGAAAATACATTGTCAGAAAATAAACGCGAACGCTTTCTTTTGTTTTTTTGTTTTTCCTTTCTTTACCATAATAAGTCAGTATAATCACACATAAAAACATTTCACGTTGCCAAATATTTTAAAAAAAGAGCCAGGGTTTCTCAGGAGAGTTGTTACAAGGCTGGTTTTCCGCCCAGAGACAGCAGGGGGCGACGACAAACGCTTCAAACGCCCCGAAAACACGTATTTAACCATCACGGGGGCTTACAAAGACGTGTAATGAGGTCAAAATGTTACTTAGTTCTGCTTTAATATCTATCAAACGTGTGTACAATTATTTTTTAATAGCACTACCATTCTTGAACGCGTCACATTTTATTTTAAAAGCGATGCCGAGCTCAGTTCTGCTGCGATTTAGAGGATGTAAATGTGGACTGACGACACGGAACAGTCATATGAGGACAGTTTATAGTTGCAGGAAAGTTTTTATTGACATTGTCGGTGAACAAAAGCAAAAATAACCCTAACCCTAAAAAAAACAACACACATATTAAACTCGATGGAAAGATAATCGCCCCAAAGTTTCTGTTCACAAATCTGTTTCTACGGCAGCATTTTTTCTACTGCCAAACTTGTCAAAAATTGCCTCGATTTCTATAATTGCAACTTAGCGCTCCAAAAAAAAAAACCCGGCTAGAATTGCTAATCATCGTTCCAAGAGTTTGTGTAGGAAGGCGCTAACGGCAACGCTAACCATTCAATTATGAAGGATGCTCGGCGAGTGTGTGCGTTAAACCGCAGAAGACGTCCCGTACACTGCGCTGTGTGCGTGGGGGAGTTGATTACATTGGTGGGACGTGTCTTCGTGGAGGACTCTTGCCGATATGAGCTTTGTGGTGAAACGGCGGCCGCGCTTTTCCGAGGGCCCTTCACGTCCTCTTTTGTTAATTGAGTTAAACATCGGCCGACCGGCTTCACGCGGCGGCAAACACGGCCCACCACATTTGAATATGAATAAAAGAACCGCGTGCGTGTGTTTTTCAGCGGGAATGAACTCTTATGAATGTGCGACCAGCGCGGGGCGACGTTAGCGGGGCGACGTTAGCGGGGCGACGTTAGCGCGGCGACGTTAGCGCGGATGAGATTCTGCTAAACATTTAATTTTGGAGTGAAAGCTAAAGTTGCACCACGTTTAACTGAGGCTCTGTTTTAGGATGTCTCCATAGAGATGATGTTGCACTGCCTGGACTGAACGCTCAGTAAGAGTGCATGTGTTTTTTTTATAAATAAAAACACCAGTAATAATGAAATACATTCTTGAGTTTAAAGCCATACTGTGCAACATTCAGTAGGTGTTGTATCTTTTATCCGAAAAGATACATTCTTATTCTGTGTAAAAGATGAATTCTCTTTTATATTTGTGAGTTCAAACTCATGAAGACCAATCACAGAGCAGCGTTACGATTCGACCAATCACAGAGCAGCGTTACGGTTCGACCAATCACAGAGCAGCATTACGGTTCGACCAATCACAGAGCAGCATTACGGTTCAGACCAATCACAGAGCAGCGTTACGATTCGACCAATCACAGAGCAGCGTTACGGTTCGACCAATCACAGAGCAGCATTACGGTTCAGACCAATCACAGAGCATCGTTACGGTTCAGACCAATCACAGAGCAGCGTTACGGTTCAGACCAATCACAGAATCGTTAGGTTCAGACCAATCACAGAGCAATCGTTACGGTTCAGACCAATCACAGAGCAATCGTTACGGTTCAGACCAAATCACAGAGCATGTTACGGTTCAGACAATCACAGAGCAGCGTTGGTTAAACGGTTACGCAGACCAATCACAGAGCAGCGTTACGGTTGTCGGATCCAGAGCCAAAGTCAAACATGGCGATGCCAACAAACGTACGGCCTTTAAATTTCATCAGAATTACGGATTATTTCGTCGATATTTGCCGATACTGATATTAAACCACACCTCTTATAGTAACGTTAGTAATAACCCTAATGTATTCATCCTTGCTGTATGACTGTATGACTGCATGACTGCATGAAATGAGATCAACAACCAAAAATCTGGTGCAGAGGACAAACGCGGAATGACACGCGCGCAACTATTGGCGCCAAATATCTGCGCCAAATATCGGCTAGATCTGGCACGATATCCGATTGTCGACGTCTACAAACGCGTTCAGATTCCGCTCGGATTCCGCTCGGGCTCCTGGACGTGTTTTGAAAAGCCCCCTCCCCCCCCCGCCGGAGACTGTGCGACCTCGCTAACGCCCGGCGCCGGCTAATTCGGTGCGTGAGTTATTATGGCGCTGAAGAGGCTAAATCTGTCCAGTTCCATCTCAATCTCCTCAATTAAACACAACGGCTTTTCAAACCACGTAATGAAGCGTCTTCCTCTCGCGCGCTGTTTTATTCATGAGCGTGAAACCGAATCCCTGCACTGACGCTGTACTATTGTGGTAAATCTGCGTATTACACATCAAATATATGTAAAGTCAAAGTTAATATCAGTCCAAAATTTTACGAAGAAATTCAGCCGATGAATCTATTTTTCGGCCAAATAGTGGAAAAAAAAATCTGAATCGTGCAGAATAAGCGTCGTATATTGACTTCTTGTATTGGAAATGTGTGTATTTATTCAGTATTAAAGGGGGCGTGGCAGGTTTTTTTTACGATGTTCTAATGTTGACTGTATTTGGTGTGTTTAAACCTGTCG
The DNA here is from genome assembly GCA_015082035.1 of Chaenogobius annularis. Lineage (NCBI taxonomy): Eukaryota > Metazoa > Chordata > Actinopteri > Gobiiformes > Gobiidae > Chaenogobius > Chaenogobius annularis. The sequence goes on along the minus strand of BJKM01000693.1, from coordinate 318,411 downwards.
TACGTATAAATGATAGTTTCGCACCGATCGAGCAGGTGTTTGTGGAGAAAACGATGAAAAAGTGGTAGAAGATTCTTACAGGAAGTGACATCACAACAGGGACACTCGTTCCAGTCAAAGTTTATGCATAGATTAAACAACTTTTTTGACTCTTTAAACACAAAATCAACAAAATAACAGCGCTCTCATATTTTTATTTGTCAAAATTTAAAAATAGTGACATTTAGATTTTGACCCGCTGGGTACTTTCCTATCGTGATGTCATCATTTACAACCAGGAAGTAAAACTATAAACCTAAAAAAAATGGCTATTCTGAGGATAAAATGTGTATAATTTTTCCGCAAAATTTTAAATATATTTATCTTAACTGCATTTTAGTCGTCCAACCTGTAGGGGGCACTTTAACCTTTATTTAACCCATTGAGTTTCTATTTAAAGTAGTGGGAAAAGTAGCAGCACATAAATCATAAAAAACATGACATTTAAGAAGAATCAAAACTGAATCTACGTTTAAAAACACAGGATTCTCACACAACCTCGAGTCCGACTGACAGGAGTTCCAAGCTGTGGGAGCATCGTCATGAACCAACAAAGGTCAAAGTGCGGCCCATACTAGACGTTTGTGGGCTTGAAAACACAGAAAGAAACAGAACACAACCAGAGAGCAAATTATAATATAAAAATACAATCAGTATCCAAAGGTATCCATCTATTGTGTCCATGGCAGGAGTTCTGAGGCCCAAGTTCATGGTTGTAAAATGTTGTGGAATGGCAATTTTCCAAAACAGTCTGCGGTGCATTATTAATTTCAGTCCAATATTTTTGAGCAACAGGACAGTCCCAGAACAAAAAATAAAATAAAAAATAGACAAATAAAATTAAAAGTATCTTAGCTTTTTTTGTACTTTTTGGTGTTATATTCACGTTTTGGAGCTGGAACGATGTTTTTTGTTTTTGCCTCAAACTGACATCACCTGCTCGTCCCCATGCGTTAAAAGCCATACTGTGGGACATCATTCTCCACCAGAAAAGTTACATATTGCACTTTATTGGAAGTTTTTGTTTTCCCCCCCAAAAAAGTGTACAAAAATGGGACCACTGCGCGCTGTTTGCATCGAATAATAAAGTGTTTTACGTCTCGTCAACCAGGAAATAAGAGCTGAACGCAGCGCTCTGATTGGCTGTGCTCGGGGCGACAGATTTAAATATCTACTTCAGGTTTTTGTGTGTGAAAATGACGTACTCCAGCTTTAACGTGGCAAGTCTCTGACCAAACCTCTAGGGGGCTTTTTTCTCTTTTTCTCTCGCTCTCTCTCTCTCGCTCTTCCTCTCTCTTTCTCTCTCTCGCTCTTCCTCTCTCTTTCTCTTCCTCTCTCTCGCTCTTCCTCTCTCTTTCTCTTCCTCTCTCTCGCTCTTCCTCTCTCTCGCTCTTCCTCTCTTCTCGCTCTTCCTCACTCTCTCTCCTTCTCTCTTTCTCTTCCTCTCTCTTTCTCTTGCCTCTCTCTCTTCTCTTCCTCTCTCTTTCTCTTCCTCTCTCTTCGCTCTTCCTCTCTCTTCTCTACCTCTCTCTTTCTCCTTCTCTCTCTCTTTCTCTCCTCGTCTCTTTCTCTTCCTCTCTTTTCTCTTCCTCTCTTTCTCTTCCTCTCTCGCTCTTCTCTCTCGCTCTTCCTCATCTCGCTCTTTCTCTCTTTTCTCTTCCTCTTTCTCTTCCTCTCTTCTCTTTCTTTCCTCTCTCTTTTCTCTTCCTCTCTCTCTCGTTCCTTTTCTCGTCCTCTCTTTCTCTTCCTCTTTTCTCTTCCTCTCTCTCTCTCTCTCTTCCTCTTTCTTTCTCTTCCTCTCTCTTTCTCTTCCTCTTTCTTCCTCTCTCTCTCGCTCTTCCTCTCTTTCTCTTCCTCTCTCTCTTTCTCTTCCTCTCTCTCTTCCTCTCTCTCGCTCTTTCTCTCTTTCTCTTCCTCTCTCCTTCTCTTCCTCTCTTTCTCTTCCTCTCTTTCTCTCTCGCTCTTCCTCTTTTTCTCTTCCTCTCTCCCTCTGTTCCTCTCTCTCTTTCTCTCTCTGTTTCTCTCTTCCTCTCGCTCTCTCTCCTTCTCCTCTGTCTCTCCTTTTTTAAATTGATTTAATTGATTTATTTTTTTTACGGTATAGCATGAAACACATACTTTGAAGACGTACAACTCCAGTAGGTGGCGGTAATGTAACACTTCCACCGCCATAAAACACCAAAGTAGCAGAAGACCAAACCTCCGACAAAGGTTCGACACGCGTGGTTTTATTTCTGGTTATTTCTTTTAAAACTCCGTCAGAGTCGTCGTCCTCCTTGAAATCGCGCCGTCACGTGAATTTCCCCTCTTCTGGACGTTATTTCCTGCTCGCGCGTGGTCTCCGCGGCGCGTCACTTCATAACCCGGAGCAGGACATCTGTTTCACTTGGGCCTAAATGTCCCATAAACTGGTTATCACACACTTGTCCCATTGTGCTGTGCTTTGACTGCGATCGCGCGGCCGTCTGCTCCTTTAAACCCCATTATTTACCCCCGTAATGCGCCCGCTCGGGGTCGTTGTCCGTGCGCCGCGGGCCTAATAAAGTTAAACATGTTTGAAAAATGTAATCAGGCGAAAATCGTAACCTTTTAAGACGCAGTGACCAGACGACCAGAGCCATTGAGAAGAAAAGAAACATTCATGTTTTTAAAGCTGCTTTGGGAAATGCGTTTAGGCGTCATGGAGAGAGCGGTTTCCTGTTAGCTGGAGTTTACGTCTGAGTTTAGAAGTTTCATAAACAGATAATACAGCTAACAAGACATAATATGCACTGTTTGTATCGTCTTTGGCCTTTAAACTTTGGCGTCTCATGTTTTAGAAGTTTTTGAAATAATGTTTGTACTCTCTCTGTCAGGCAATAATGAAAAGCTAGCTTGCTCCGCTAATGCTAATGTAAGCGCACAGTTGTGATGAAGGTGATTTGAGTCAGAAACGCTCAGAACGATTCTGGAGATGATTCATGGATTTAAAAACGGCACAAATCTCTATCTTTGACGTCATAAATCTGGGAAATGTGTTTTTGTGAGGCTCGGAGAAGACGAGCTCGTGAATTTAGCACAGAGTGAGAAACAAATAACAATCATCATTTTGGGGGGAAAAAATAAATGAATAAAAATAATTATTAATACCAGGCTAAATGGAAGCTCAATTAGGATCATGGCTAATTAAATGTCAATGTTTCAGCATTTTTTTTAATGTTTTAATTTATTTAATTATTTTATATTATTATAATAATAATAATTATTATTATTATTATTATTATTATTATTATTATTATTATTATTATTATTATTATTGTTGAATTTTATTTATTTTATTTATTTTATTTATTTTATTTATTTTATTTATTTTATTTGATCATTAGACGAGCCGGGATGCATGTTTCAAGTGCTCATTTCCGACACGGGGTCCATGGGCTTTTGGACCAGTTCAAAGTCTGTAAGTAGACCATAATAAGAACATGGATTTCACTCGGTTAAGGGCGGCGAAGAGAAGAACTGGACCGTCCTAAAGATGTTCTGGACTTCAGAGCTCCACGGTCTGACACAGCTCTGCTGAAAACCCATCGAGACTCGGTGTCGCGCTGCCCCCCGACGCATGCCCCCCGACGCATGCCCCCCGACGCATGGCCCCGACGCATGGCCCCGACGCATGGCCCCGACGCATGGCCCCCGACGCTCGCCGTTTGTCCTTTGTCCCGTGTCCGACTTCAACCCGTTTGTCACGAGCCGTGTTATGAATGATCTGTTGAGTTTTGGGGCCAAAAGGTGAGGCCGGGTCCCGAGGCGAGTGTTGTTCGACAGTAAAGCTGAAATCAAAACCGCCGTGTCATTTTTGAGAGTGTTTTCCCCCGACAGAAGGAGAGGATCATGAGAACGCTCGGATACTGAGACTGAAGAACTGCGTTTGACTCCGGTTCAAGGCCTCGGGCTTTGTTCGAGAACATACTCACGTGAACGGCTTCTTCAGCCAGGTCTGAACCGGGTCTGAACCGGGTCTGAAGCCAGACTGAACCGGGTCTGAACCGGGTCTGAACCGGGTCTGAAGCCAGGTCTGAACCGGGTCTGAAGCCAGGTCTGAAACCAGACTGAACCGGGTCTGAAGCCGGTCTAAAACAGGCCTAACCCGGGTCTAAAACGGGCCTAACCCGGGTCTAAAACGGGCCTAACCCGGGTCTAAAACAGGCCTAACCCGCTGGAGCAGTACCTGAGCCGGTGGAGCAGTAAAATGGGTCAAACGTGCGCTTCATGGCGTTCTCAGATTGCACTGAAGCCGTCGTGTCTTGTCGGAGGTGAACAGAGTCTTTTCATGTGTTCAGACACTTCAGTGAGTCATCGTGACATAATCCTTTCATCTGAACGTGCTTTTAAGTTCATGACCTTCGACTGACGCTGGTTTTGACTCGAGTTTGTCACTTTTTAATTCAGAATAATAATTTAGGTTTATTTGATTGAACTCAGAGCTCGAGACCCGAGTGAAAAGATCACAGCACACAAACGTTACCACATTTTAAGACATTTTATGAAAGATTTCTTCTGTTTTTAAAAATCAAGTGAAAACCTCTGAGACTATTACTCTTAATCTAAAGGGAGTTTCAAATTTGCATTGCATAAATTGCCCCAAATTTAGTTCTTAATTCTGCTTAAGGTTATTTATAAATCAATAAATTGTGTATTTGTTGAGATTTATGGGTTTTAGTATGATTTTTATGTCACAAACGTGTGCGATATTAACAAAAAACGTGATATTTTTTGCATTCGCGGACGATATTTTCACAAAGCATGAGAACGTTCTAAAAAAGTGTCACACAAAACGTGATCGGGCCGCCAAATGGACCAGACATGAACGACAAAATGGACCTCAAAATGGACCGCAATATGAACCGCAACATTACGTTACGTTAACTCACATAAATGTATGAAAAATGTATTCCAAGTTTTTCATCATCTCATGTTTTCATATAAATTGTTATTTCGTGTGAAAACGGCCAAATTTAAAGCTGAAAAAAATCATTATTATTTTTATTATTATTATCATTTTTTTTTTTGCATTATTATTTTTATTATTATTATTTTTATTTATTTTTGCATTATTATTATTATTATTATTATATTTTTTTTGCATTATTAATTAATTCTTTTTTTTCTTTTTTTTAGCATTATCATTATTTTTTTTTTTGCATTATTATTTTTATTATAATTTTTTAGCATTATTATTTTATTATTATTATTTTATTATTATTATTATTTTTTTAATTTATTGATTTATTTTTTAGCATTATTATTATTATTATTATAAATTTATTTTGCATTATTATTTTTATTTTTTATTTATTTTTCTAGCATTATTATTATTATTATTATATTATTATTATTATTATTATTATTATTGGCATATTAAGATGTACAAAGAGGAATTTGGATATCTGTTTTTAACTCTTGTTGAATAAACTAGATTTTACAGAAAAATTCCAATTTCATCTCATTTTTCTCGTTCAAACTTGACTAAATCGGGCTCAAATCCTTCCGTACAGTTTGGGCGTGCGTCGGAGCCACTTTACGGGCCCCTTTGCGTCTCCGCGGGGGGCAACGCTGCACAGACTTCACTTTTAACCGTCCGCTGCACTCGGTGGACTCCAGAGCACACGTGAACTTTGAGTAAACTTCCTCCTGATCCAATCATCTGAAGGTTCTAATGACGAGCGGGGTTCAAACCGCTGTCGGATGAGTGAATGTCCTTTTGACTCGGGCTTAATTTGATGTGAAACGCCGCTCGAGACAGAACCGAGCGATTCAAAGGAAACCCGATATTTGGGGAAAAGACGCGAGACGGTTTAAGGTTTCTGCCGCTCAGATCGCACAGACGCCCGCTTTTGGCAGGAAACGCGGTTATAAACGCCGTGTGCAGTGTTTTATTGTGACGTTATTTTGTTTCTACTCGCAAAAGATGTCAGATTTGAGGGAAAAACGTCACGATTGTTCACGATTATTGAGACTGTTGTGAAATCGCACATTTGCTGGTGAGTTTTGTGAACGGCTGAATGAGAAAAATCAGTACTTTTTATTTAGAACCATTTAATTTTGCTTCTGAAATAGTCACGATTATTATGATTATTATTTTTAGTTCTCATGATTATATTGTGAAAAGACTTGACATTTTGATTTAATAATGCCACATTTCCCTCAATAATACACTTTATCCATAAATACTCTCCATCTAGAAGCCTCCACTTGCATATTTCAACATTTATTTTAGTGGATAATGTATTTATTGAGTGAGAAAAAGAACATTTGTGGTGATGCGTCTCCTTTAAATACATAATCAACCAAATAAAGGTTGAAATGTGGCGACTGAATGTACAAATAACACATTGTTTGTTTGTTTTTTGACATTTTGCTGCTTTTTTGTTTAAAAAAAAAAAGTCGACTGCTCATGATTGGTCGATGAATTGTTAGTCATAAAAAATAATAGAAAAATAATAAGTAAAAAATGTAAAACCGAAAAATAAAATGCAAAATAACAAAATAAACATCATGAACATGAACGTTTACACATCTAGTTTCGCCCGCGCATCACCACCAGCTTCATGCTTTATTTCATATGTTCTGCTCAAATGAATCCTGTCCTGGAGTCACATGGTCCGTGCCGCGAGCATCTTAACAAGCCTATTTTCCCTCTCTTAGCCTATTTTCACTATAATAGGTAAAATACTCGGCTCCAAAGACGGTCTAAAACCTCCCTTTCTGCCTTTTGTCGGCCCCATAATTGGGTTAGCCACAAGTGCCGTCCCCTTAGCATCCGCGAGGCTAACGTGGGCCGCTACCGCGCTATTAAAACGCCCACTTACACCAGCGCACAAAAGGAGGTGTTTTTTCCCCGCTAACGCTAATCCGCTTTTTTGATGTGCGTCTCGTGGAAAGCGGCGTCGGAAAATCGCACCCACGACGACGCGCGAGATGGATAAGAAACGCAGTCGGCGCCATTAACTAAAAGGGCCGAGCGCCGGGACAAAAAGGGATGAAAGGAAAGTACACACACACACACACACACACACAAAAACAGGGGGGTAATTGAAAAAAAATGGCCGATGCTAAATTGGAAGTAAACGGCGCGAAGGAAAGCCGCGGTGATGGTCTGTGATTCGGGCTCTTTTGCCTGTGAGAGACGGGAACATGTCTAAATGGAGCTTCTGCGCGCCGGCCAATGGGACGAGCCGGTCGGGAAGCTGGTGCTTTAAAGTCATCACGCACCGCAGTTTGTTTTAAAGCCCACGCACGACCAAAAATAGGCAAAGGAGGTTCAAGAACGTGGTGGTTTTGGGTGGTTTTTGACCATCGGGAGGAGAGTTCTGATGAAAGTGTTTACCATGTTCTAATGTTGACTGTATTTGGTGTGTTTAAACCTGTCGTACGTATAAATGATGGTTTTACACCGATCGAGCAGGTATTTGTGGAGAAAATGACAGGAAGTGACATCACAACAGGGACACTCCCGTCAAAGTTTATGCAGAATTTACACTAAAGAAACGACTTTTTGACTCTTTAAACATGAATTCAACAAAATAAAGTCGCTCTTGTATGTTTTTATTTGTAAAAAATAAATAAAATAATGGACAGTATTTTTTTTCTCTGTAATTTCCCAGTGTGATGTCATAAATTACAAACAGGAAGTGAAATGATAACCCTTTAAACGAACCAAAACTACTTAAAGTCCATCTGAGGTTCTCCTGTTTTTGACTGGTCAATGTTTATCACAGTTTTACTTCCGTTAAGTCGCAGTTTGTGACGAAAGTTTGACAAATAAAGAAGAGGAAAAAAATGACAGGAAGTCGAGCTGAGTCCCTCTGTGATGTCATCAGCGTGCGACACAGAGACAGTTGACACTTCACTGACACTTTTCTGACATTTTAAACTCATTGGACAAACTAAAGGTGTTTTATGGTGTTATTGTGTCGGATCAGAACTGTTGTGTCATTTATGTGGATTCGGGCTCTTTTTTTACACTGGTTGCTAGGTAACAGCCGTGGAATTACCTCTACTTGTATCATATTTGTGCTCATGTCCAACCAGGAAGTACAATTATAAACTTTACGCAAACGGTCAAACTGGGGCCAAACGGGCAAAACGTTGAGTCAAATCTGAAATAAAATCGTGTTTTAGTGCGTTTTAGTCTGACGTGTCGTGTCGTGTCGTCTGACGTGTCGTGACGTGTCGTCTGGTCTGATCCGTGTATTCCTCTCCGTCTCGCTCAGGTGACGGTGAAGATGTACAAGCGCGGGGCTCAGGGTTGGCTGGGCAAAACCCTCAGCGCCACGGCGTCCATCCCGTCCAGCTCCTGCGTCGTCTTCAGGGTCAGCGGAGACGAGGCCGAGTCCAAAATCCCGGCCAACTCGGTCCGCAGCATCACCCTGAGCGTCTGAGGCCCAAACGCCGCAGACGCTCCGCCCTTTACGAGCGTTTACGGCACAGAAGGTTGTGCCGGGTCAAAAGGAACGTGGGGGATTGAGAGAGACCACGGGATCATCTTGATTTGAGTCGTTTTGAAGAGTCCGCTGTTGGTTTGTGTTGGTTTCATCTTTTAGAAATTCAAGTTGTTTGTCCGGTTTGAATGATTTATTATTTCAAAAAGTTGCGTCGTGCATCTTTTTAAGTGAGAATATCTTGAAAATGGTCAAAAATGCATCTCCAAATTATGTAGATTTACAAAAAAATATATAAAATCCTCTCTTAATTCCAACTCATTTCAATTTGTGGATGATACATTTCATTCTTTTATTTACTAGAATCATGTTTTGTGCTAAAGAGAATCAAAAGAACCGTTTCGTGAATGCATTTTATGGCCATTTTTCATTTTAAAGAAGTGTATGGTTTTTTTTTGTGTTTCTTTGGTTCAATCCAAACATTAAGAATATTATTATTATTTTTTCACCTCAAGTGCCTTTTTACGCGAGTTTGTTTTGTGTGTCATTTTTGAACGTGTAAAGAGAATATACTTATAAGTGGATAAATGTTTGGGTTTTTTTTCTGTTTTCAAAGGAATTTGTCAAAAAGTGGATTCAATTAAACAAAAAATACAAGCTTTACGAAACTTACGAATTAGTTTTTGAGTGTTTTTTATTGCTGCAACTATGCTAAATATTTGTCTTTTTTTGTGAAATGTGTAAAAAAAAAAAGTATGTAAAAAGACTTATCACGTGGTTTGGAAAGATTCAAACTGCAAACAGCTTTATTAATACCGCGCGACACTCGCAAAGACAGTAACGCATTCAAATTAGCCTCGTTTAGCGCTAATCGCCGCACGCTAGCCGGGCTCCCCGTCAGCTAGCGACGAGCTGCTGCGGCTACGCTAACCGCTACCAATCGCGTTTGCGGCGTCTGGCGGCGTCCGAAACGAGGTTATGCCAATCTCGATTCACCAGTGCCTTCCGCTAATGCAATACAAGAAGCGACGCGCGCAGATGCTATCCGCTTGAGTGGCATTTTCTCCTACCTGAAATGGCATTATGTCGTACTCAAGCTAGCCGTGTTTTTACCGACGTTACCTGGAGCTAAAGGGGTCTGTCTCGTGTCCATTTCAACGCATCGCTTCGTTGAGGTTTTTCAAAGCTAATAAATGCTCATTCACTGCAAAATATGAAAGGAAAATGACTGAGAATGACTTAAATTAAAGAAGCTATAGTTATTTTCACATTTTATGGCTAACATATTGACATTTTTCATTATAGAAAGAAAATTTGTATGAAATAAAACATTAAAAAAAATGATGGTACTTTCATTTTAAAAAGAAAAATGACAGTGAAATCATTTATTTTTGATGCTATTTTCCAAGAAATAAATCATTCAAAACAGCTAAAAGTGTCTTGCTGAACGACACACAATCACTTTTTCCTAAGCGAAAAAGTAAATGAATTTGAATTGGATAAATGACTTAATTCGACTTAAAATTCTTAATTCGAGTCATTTTAGTAACGTCGTTGTTATTAGTTTTGCAGTGCTCAAATGTAGGACTCAGGAACTTTCACTGCACAAAATGAACGCTTTAGGAAACGTCCTCCGCGCACGATACTTCCTCAAAATAAACGCACTTTCGGATATCGGCTGATGTTTCTAGCATGTTCTGTTGTGGAGCATCTTTTGGAGTGTTTTATGGGGAATGTTTTTAACTGTAAAAATCTGGTGTTGAAATAAAAATCTGGTTGAATCAATGCGATGGAGTAACGTCATTTTCTACATCCGTAAAACTCACAACCATCTTAGTCATTATTATGGTTTTGTCCTATGTAGAACAATAATGCCATAAATCACAAAATATTGATTCAGACTTAACTTAAAAGAAACAGGTTTTTAATGGCTAAAAAAAAGAAGAGTTTTGCATTAAAAATTATTATTTTTCATATTTTTACACATTTTTGTTCTTTGTTTAAAAAAAAAAAGTATTAAAAATATCTACCTTGAATTTACACATTTTTTTAAAAGTATAAATATATATAAGTATATAAGTATAATATAAGTATAAACTGTTTTTGAAAAATCTTACAAATTTGAAAAAACTAAACATTTGCAAAAATTATATTTTTCAATATCAGTCAGTATCAATATTTTGCAATCTATCCGCCTATTACACGCTACACTGCAAATTACACATTCTTAAAGCTAGAAAAATCACTTGTTTTAGGCAAAAAAAAATGTGAAAAGGGACGATTTCTTGAAATAAGCTTAAAAATCTTACGTATTTAGCGTTTATTTCGTAAAAAATGATAAGGTAAGTTGTTTTTTTTGTCTAGATTTAAGTGAATAAATGTAATTTGCAGTACAGTTGCTAATTCCAGACACATGAGCAGCCCTTTTAACACTTCCCCCCTCTTCCTCTTCTCCTCTTTCTCTCCTTGAACTCATTCTAACTCGTTAAGCTTCTCCGTCTTTTACAGTGTAGGGAGATAAATCTGAGAGGAAAGCGACTTTGAGGCCGGCCTTAAACAGAGGAGCAGGTAACGAGGTAAAGCCGCTCCAAAGCACTGAATCAATGCAGACTTAGTTCAAATGAAAAGACGCAGGAGGAACAGATCCAGGGAGAGAAATAGCATTCGATTAAATATGATTTCGAGAAACATTTATGAGCACAGAGTTCGCCGGAAGTGCTCGGGGGATCAGGAAAGGCTTCAGGTCCCACTGCATTGAAATCATCTTTGTACAATGAAAAAAAAAAAGACAAAGATAAAAAATTGAATGCAACTGGTGCCATTTTAATGATGTCTTAAAATAATCATATCATGTAATCACTAATAAAAAATACTAACTTGTGAACCATGCAATTTTTAGCTCTACTTTCATTTTTTCCCACGCTCAACGGTGGCATTTATTGATATAAAAAATTAAATATCTTGATACTTTTTGTGTAGTAAAAACGATGTTTAGTATTGAAAACATGTCAAATATATCAAAATAAATGTTTTAAAATATGTCTGAGGTTTATTTATCAGACAAATGTGAAATGTCTTAAATTAATTCCAAAATTATTATTATTAATCCCATATTGTTGTGTGTGTGTGTGTGTATGTATATATTATATAATTATAATATATATACAATATATATATACACACACACACACATATTTGAATTTTTTTTCTTCAAATTTTAATTTCAAAACGACATTGCTGTATCTACGGTAAATGGTCATTGCATTGGCCCGTCTCGCCCACTTAGAATATACGGGCAAAGTGTGAAGAACGTAAAATTCTATAAGCTTTTAATCTTTTTTATTTCAAGCTTTTTAATTTTACGAAATAAAAATAATATTGCACTACCCGCAATCGTCTGTAAAGGACATGCTCCATTCTTCATCGCAGTCAGAACAAAACCAATTCTCACTTATTATGTTTTTAGTCAAATGTTATCAAATGATTATTATCAGCTCAGTAATGCGTTTGTTTAGTTCAGACGTTATTCCCGTTAAAGGTTCCAGCAGCCGTAGAATGAATCAATTGAATCAAGTATTGAGCTGCTGCATATTTGCCCTCCGGGGCCTTTTAACCGCACACCAGGAACGATAGTGCGCCTTTAACCTCAATATACAGCGTTTCTACAACGATTGGGGGCAGAAGATGATGTTTGGGGATGAACTTTAATTTTATTTGATAATATTTACTACATTATTACTATTTTGGCGGCAGGAGGAAGGGCCATCATGGGGACACGGACCCCCACGACAATCAAGGACTGGACGGACATTATAATAGAAATTGAACATATGGAAAAAATGACTTTCAGACTCGACTTGAAAATGGACCAAATCTTGGGCGAGATGGGATGAGTATGTTTGACTTATGCCGTAACCTCATTTATGTTTTATCATATTGTACCATTATTATTTTTCATTATTGGCATTTTTATTATTTGTCATTAATTGTATTTTCATATTTTTTTATAATTATTTGTATTTTTTCGAAATTAGAATATGTATTATTTGTATTTTTATTATTTGTATTTTTATTATTTTTCATTGTATTTTTATTATTATTTGTATCTTTATAATTTTTTCATTATTTGAATTTATTATTTTTCCATTATTTGTATTTTTATTCTTTTAAATTATTTGTATTTGTATTATTCTTCATTTGTATTTTTTCATAATTAGAATTTTTATAATTTTTATTTTTATTATTAATTATTTGAATTTTTTATAATTTTTTCATTATTTGCATTTTGTATCAGACTTCATTATTTGTATTTTTATAATCTGTATTCTTATTATTCATCATTATTTTTATTTTTTATTTGTATTATTTTTCTTCAGTCTCAGGTCCTGTCCCCGTTATGTATTGTGCATTATTAAATTTTAAAAATATCTACAGCCCTAATGTTTTCACTTTGTGACCTTTCACCTACAATTTGACTTACTTCCCAGTTTCCGTTTTTACTCAAACCATGGAAAAACCCATGGAATCGTAGCGGCATCGTAGCGGCATCGTAGCGGCTAAGCACCGTTCTAACGCGTTCCCTTTCGCCGCCACGCCCACAAACCATCGTCCATTATTGCTTCACGCCGAAAAATTGATACGATTGGCGTTTTGTCCCAGTGAAGCGGGACGCACGAGTTTTTGTATCGACCTCCTTCAGAACAGCCAAATTCACCCTCAGGAAGAAGTGAGAGAACCAGGATCACATAAACCATAAACGCCATGGGCCAGTTTTCTGAAAATGTGGGTCAAGACTCAAGTTCTCAAGGTGGATCTCAGGGGTCTTAAGTGTCCAAACCAGGGCTGAAGCAGGTCTGAAGCAGGTCCGGGCGCCTGATGGACAGATGTGGGTTAAAGTCCTTTCTTCGGGGACAATGGGCAGAGTGTATTTGGATTGTGGACACGTCGAGTTTAAAAAGGACAACGTTCAGCCGATATAATGTGATCCTCTCTTTTAGGGTGTTTTAAACTCACTACAATGACTTTGTAACATAAACCCATTCAAGCCTGTGACGGAGGGAAGACCCCTGGAACTGAACCAAGGACGACTAACAAGTGTTTGTGCCAAAGGTCGTGGGCCAAGAAAGGAGTCGAGTGAGAGTAAAACATGTAAGAGAGGAGCAATGACGTATAAAAAGACAAATATGAAAAAACATCATGCTATAAAGCGTCACGAACTAGAAGCCGAAAGACTTTCAACTGTACATAACACATTTCTGGATCGTTGTACATTTCATGGACACGCGACAACATGAACTCAAGACGACAAACAAAAAGAACACTTATGTTAGTGTTCACTTCTTACCGTTCTCTAAAATCCTTAAAAAAAATCACATTTAACGTGTGCGGCGACAATGTCCCGCTCTGACGGGCGACTGCACTCCTCGTGAGACGATCTCAGAAGAGCGCGTGTCGCGGATGTGTCGGAAACCAAACGAAGAAGAAGACGAGACAAACGAGACAACGGATCATGGTGTTTTATGTCAACTTTTTTTGGAGACAATGCCTCGAGCCACGCAATATGCTTGCTGGCTTTGGCTTTCACGGGGGGCCTTGAGTACAGCGCTTTTGTCGCTAAGCCTAATGCTAACACATACAGGTAAAATGAATCAATGTTCAAAATAACAGCAACAACTGAACTAACCTTTCAAGTGTGTGGTGTTTTAAGCTAATGTGTGTTAGCCTTTAGCTTTGGGACAAACACACTTTCATAAGGCGGAGCTTTTCCTCTGAACGTTTACACGGGACGTAAAAGTCTGAACCTGCCGCTGTGATCATCATCTGGAGCGCCGCTCGCCGCGTTTGTCTTCACTCATGTACTTCAGTGGCGACTCGGCTGATGCCCCAGAACAGAACAGGAAGTGGAGCTCCGCACGTTTTAAGGCAACAGGAACTGGCGTTTCATGAGAAGAGCGCCCATCGTCACGGGCAGAAATCAGAATGGATTTTCTCTGGACATTTCTTTTGCAAGGACCATTAAAAATGGCGCTGCCCGGCGGTGGAGTGGTTAAGCCACAGCACACGTATGCCGGGCTCCGGGGTGCAGCCGGCCGCACTGTTCGGGCCGACGGTTTTTGCTGCATGTCCTCCCTTCCTCTCCATCCCCCCATTTCACACTTTGCGCTCCTGTCTAATGAAGACTACAGGCCACGAAATCTAAAAATACAAGGTCCCGCGTCAGGCCTGGAAAATGATACTCAAGAAACACTTATTTGTATTGAATGATACAGAGAACGTGCTCCGTCCGAGACACGCTCAGTTTACGGTTCACAAACGTCTTCCACTTGATGTTTTCTAAGTGGGACGTACAAAAGAGCTCGTCTCATTTCCCCCCGAGGTCATGAAACCTCCAGACTCAAGCAACGACTCGGCCGGATTCCCCACGGAGAACGACCGGAACGAGAAGCTCTGAACATTTACTGCAACGGCCCTGGTCAAGAGGGCCCCCTGGTCAAGAGGGGCCCTGGTCAGAGAGGGCCCTGGTCAAGAGGGGCCCTGGTCAAGAGGGGCCCAGGTCAGAAGGGCCCAGGTCAAGAGGGCCCCAGGTCAAGAGGGCCCCAGGTCAAGAGGGCCCCAGGTCAAGAGGGCCCCCAGGTCAAGAGGGGCCCCTGGTCAAACGGGGCCCCTGGTCAAACGGGCCCCCTGGTCAAACGGCGCCCGTTTCCTGGTCAATACGGGGCCCCTGAGTCAAAGTTCATTTTACATCAGTAAAACACAAATGTTCCAGTTTTGACCTTGTGTCGACCTTTCTTTATTTCCATTTAAAAAATAAGCCAAACAAGCGCAATTTACCAAAACCATCTTAACGTCCCAGCAATGTCCTTCTGATCAGGTTTGACCAGAAGTCTTCTGGGTCGCCAGGCAACCGTAGTTTTGCGTCTGCTTCAAAATAATCCAATATCCAGGCGATCCCCATCACGGCCTCGGAAATACGGCTTTTCCAGGATGCAGAGACGCCGCATCAGGAGAAGTCGTTAGATAAATCGACAAACGGGATGTTTTCCGCCTGCGGCCGGAGGGCGGAGCCAACCACGTGACGGTCGGATCGCTTTGGAGTGGTTTTGATTCCAATTCACGGCCGTGGATTGTGTCCAAATCTGTCAACGGAGTCACAATTTGTGTGTGTGTAATGTTGTTTACGTGATCCTGTTTTCTATCATTCATGTGGCACCGGTGACAAGATGGGACGAGGGGCGGAGCCTTGAGGGGCGGAGCCTTAAAGGGCCCAGAAGACACACACACACGTTATTCTTCAAATGGATAAAAGGGACGCATTATCCAAAACTCCACTTTAATGAGATTTGAACCTTTTGTTTCCTCAGCATTAGTTTACTCAAAATTGTAGTTAATCCCATTTTGTGTTGCAACTGAGGCTCGAAAATTCCCGTTTGCACCTACCCCCTATCCCCGCCCACATCCCTGTACGCGTGTGATCATTTGCTCTGAATTGCCACGTAGCCTCTTTTCAAAGATAAAAACATGTAAATGACAATCTGCTGCTCGTGACGATGACATGTGACTGAGGAGGCGGGGCTTATCACTGTGAAGAGGCGGGGTCAAAAGGTCCCGTTTTAATTACTCGGCTGTTTTAGATCGTTCTTTGAGGTTTACAATGAACAAAATGTAAAATTATAATTTGTGATATAGTTCAACACAAGGAACCTGCAGGTTTCAGTGTGTATTACAGTTGCAACAATCGACCAATAAATAAGAATAAATATGAATATAAAAGAACAAAAGAATTAAAAAGAGAAGAATTTTGAAAAAGAATTTTAAAAGAATTGAATTTCCTTTTTAAAAAGAATTAAAAAAAAAAAAGAATAAAGAATAAGAATAAAAACAGAATAAATCATGTTGGTGATCGTAATCGTTCTCTCTGTACAGACTCTAAAACACAAGACTTTTTCATAACAATGACGGCAGCATTATTAAATCAAAATGGTTAAAAGGGAATAAACTTTATTTGGTGAAAAATGAGTTTAAAAAGTCTCAACGTATGCAAAAGAAATCCATCGTTTTGACTCGGCCCTAAAATTAGGTTTGTTTTAAGATTTTTAATAAAGAAGTCGTAGATAAACAATGGAAATGGTCAAAGTAATAATGATCAAAAGTAAAATGTTTTTGTAACTTTTGCTTTCAGTTTGACTAGTTTCTAAATGATTTATTGGTCTTGGTTTGGTTTATTTTCAAAACTTTCTCAGGACGATTGAAAGACGTCAAAAACAATTCATCTTCCTGTAACTCACCTTTTGTCTTTTCAACACTCCGGCGTCGGCCCGGTTACCGTTTCGGGTTCGCGAGGTTCCTTCGAGTGTTTCCTCCAAAATAAGAGCCTGTATCGCGTTTACGGATCAGCCCTGTGGCGAGGTCAGAGGTCAGAGGGCGCCGGCCGGGGGCAGAGTGCAAACGCATCAACGCCACTTTCCGTTTTGGCGCCTCACGCCAGCGGACCTTTGTGGGGGCGGGGTTTCGTAGCTCCAGCGCGTCAACTCAAAAAAAATTACTTGTAAAACTTTTTCAAAAACGAGGGCAAGTAAACAAAAACAATCCACAAAATAAAACTAAAATTACGGCACAACAAATGAGTCCCATCGAGGTCAAAAAGGTCATTTTTTTCAAGGTCCATTTGTCTAATTTCAGTTATAATTTGGGTCCTGTTCTTCATCGTCAGTGCAGTTTGTGTCATCGTTCCTGCTGTAAAGTATCCATTTACCGTGTCCATGGCAGGAGTTTTGAGGCCAAACAAGAAACACAGAGAGCGAGAACAACAACATAAAAAGGCACAAAATGACAAAACATGAATAAAATTACGGCATAAGAAGTCCAAAGTTGATCGAATTTGTCCATTTTCAAATTACGTGATTATCGTTTTTTCCATTTGCCTGATGTCTGTTCCCATGTCAGACCAGTTTGTGATTGTTGGTGATGTTTGGGTCGTCCATTTCTTTGTGATGGCCTTTTTTCATACCGCCAAAAATATGTTCCAAAAAAAAGGTATCCATGTATTGTGTCCACGGCAGGAGTTCTGAGGCCCAAGTACAAGTCTGCAGTGTACTATGAACTTCAGTGCACTATTTCTGAGTGACAGGACAGTCCCAGAACATGTGACGGTGGTCTTCCTCTTGGTGGTCTTCCTCTTGGTGCCACAGTTTCTCCAACAGTTTCAGCGTTTCCTTATGAATAATGAGCACTTTGACCTGGCGTTATGAAGAAACGCGACATATTTTTCCAACAAAACACTCTCCAAACGTGATTTCGTAGTTTTCCTTTCACAGGTACATATATTTTCCCACTCTTCATCAGTCAACACAAAGTTACTGTCCCTTTCCCATTTGTTTTTAATACATTTAGTGGAGTCTTTGTGCAGATTATTAATGCATTTATACATTATCCCCCTTGTTCCAATGTATATGGCTTAATAAAAAGTTCAGTCAGAGGTTTATAATGGTTGTTGAAAAGTTAAATGTATATAAATCAGACGGACTACTTTTTGGACACCTGAGCATTGATATTTCACAGCTCAAAATGAAGTATGACTGTGTTTTGACACTCCCTCAGGCAGGAGGCTAGCGGTCATCCGGACAGAACCTCCCGCCACAAAGACAGTTTCTTTCCCTCTGCTGTTGGACTCATGAACACTTCAAAACACTGTCACTTTAACTGCAATATTCAACCACTCACTGCACTGTCACTTTCCTGCACTATAACTTTAAACATAACTGTAAACTTGTGTACATAGAAATGCCTATTTTTATTTTTATTGTATAGTAATTTTAAATTGTTTCCTAATGCATCCTAATGCCCTTTTTTGATTGAATATATGTTGTTTTATTATTACTCAGTGTTTTTATGTTGCACCTTAAGGCCGAGACAAGTTCCTATGTTTGTGAATTTTGTTCATTGACAATGGCAATAAACTCTTTCTGATTCTGATTCTGATTCTGTTAGACTAACCAATTCACTCAAATGTACTGGACATAATCCTTTACAATCCTTTTCTGCATCTGAAACGATTGA
Source organism: Chaenogobius annularis (assembly GCA_015082035.1). NCBI lineage: Eukaryota > Metazoa > Chordata > Actinopteri > Gobiiformes > Gobiidae > Chaenogobius > Chaenogobius annularis. Next base: position 299,896 of record BJKM01000693.1, on the reverse strand, counting down.
ATCTGCACTTTTCTCTCTAAAGTTAGTTCATGATTCTGGCACGGCCCTGAAGACGACTTGTCCAAAAGGCTTTTGTAATAAAAGTCTACACGAGCAGACGTGATTGGATCGCTCTCGTTTCTTCATTAACTCTCGACCCTGGTGAATAGGAAATAATCTTACAGTTAAAAGATATCAATTTGAAACTTCTGCTGTCGTTTCCTCACAGAAATGTAATAGAATAAATGAATTACAAGTTTATCGTGTCATGTTTTCATTTGGAAATAAAAGGCGTTTTGTGTGTAGAAACGGTCAAAATGTCATATTTAAATCTGAAAACTGGACAGCGCAAGTTTGAATTTATTGCTTCATTTTGTTGAAACATTAAACACTAAATTAAAAATAAATAAATTGAAAGGGGATTTTTTTTTTTTTTTTTTTTTTTAAACTAGAACAGAGAAAAATTATAAATAAACTAAATGTATGTTGTGCTGTACAAACGTTTTCCTTTGAATTCAATTATTAACCTTCATTCAGCCAGGTAAAAACGCACTGAGATCGAGACCTCTTTCACAAGCTTCATGTTCTTTATGTAGAAGAAAAACAAAACTCAAGACCGGCTTTTCCAAAATAAAAGTTGTATTTAAAGTAGTTTAGTTAAGAACAGTATAAACAACGACACGTGTAAGAAACAGGAAATGTATAAATCACACAGAGACAGAGGAGGCTGCGGACGCCAGACGCGACAGGGTTTAAGTCGACCTGAAAAACAGATAAAAGCATACTCACGTTTACAGGCCGCTTAGTTCTGACCGTTCACGTTGTGTTTTCCAGACTCTGTCACAGTCCAAGATCGGTCGGTTAAAAATCGATGATCGTGAGTATTCAGGTCGCAATACAAAACGTGAGAAGTCATTAAGAAGTCCTTTTATTTGTATTTAAAGCAGCGCAAAAGCTTTTTATTTGGCCATTTGTTTCTCAATATCTTTACTTTTTCCAATTCGGAAAGTTGGATTTGTCAAGGCTAATGCTAAGAAATAATCCAGGAATTTGACATTTGTGTAAAAGAAATATCGCGATTATTGACGCGCGACGACAGAACGATCGCAACACTGAAATGTGAAGTCGCAGCGCTGCATCACCATGACGATTTGTAGAAAACGTGACCAAAGCGATGAAGGCTCAGATTCATTTTGAGCTGCTTTAGTAAAAGAGTGTCAGTGCGGCGTAGATATTGTTTTCAGGCTTTTTCGTTTATACAACAAAGCATTCAGTTGCAACGACTTCATTTTGTCATTTCAAAGTGCCCCCTACAGGCCGGACGACTCACTGAACTAAAATGCAGTCAAGATAAATGTATTTAAAATTTTGCTAAAAATTATTTTTTTTAATCTCCCAGAAAAGCACATTTTTTAGGTTTATAATTTCACTTCCTGTTTGTAATTAATGACATCACAGTAGGAAACTACGGGAAAACACTGGGCCAAAACTCATCTAATGTCAGAACGTTTTTATTTCATAAAAAATATATGAGAGCGACTTTATTTTGTGGAATTCATATTTAGAGACACAAATAAAACGGGTTAGAAACAAAAAGCGCCTATGTGCACTTTAAAACAAGGAAATAAAAGCAGTTAAAACGAGAAAGTGTTCGTTTTGACGTGAAACGTTCTCGTTGCGATGAAAAAGCCGCTCTGACACTTCTACCTTTCCGTGCTTAAGTGCGCGCGGTCGCTGCGTCGCCGTTAAGCTACGGCGTGTGTGCGAGCGCTGTGCCTTTCCCCCCTCGGCGTTTCGCGCTTTTCATAATGTCCTCGCTCTATCTCTGAAGTGTCGGATATTGAACACAGATATCCATCGGCATATTTCGCCCTTTGCCTCTCAGATTTTCATTGCAAGCGCCGTGACAACAGCAGCCGTTCAGTGGCGCTTCTCAAGTTCTGACGATTATCGCGGCGACTTCAACATTCACGATGATCGATCTCGACCCAGATCTCGTCTAACGGACCTGGTGGTGGCCGGACTCACTTGGGCTTGGTCTCGGCGTCGGTGACTTGTCGGATGAAGATGGCCTCCTCGGGGTGGCTGATGTCGCCCTTCTCGTACATGTAGGAGGCGGCGATGGCGAGCAGCGTGCCGTCGTTGTTGAAGGCCAGCGACGCGATGCTCGTCGGGTAGCGGTGGAACTGACACAGGCGCTTCTTGTTGAACGGGTCCCAGATGTTCACGAAGCCGTCCGAGCCGCCTAAACAGGATGTCGGTTAAGAAGACATAAAAGCACATTTACAACGACCCAAAGTGCTTCACACAGGAGCGACAAAAACAAGGATGCGCTAGCACAAACCATCAGATAAAGACAACATTTATGACATTAAGTGCGGCTCGGGTCCTATTGAAGGCCGGCGCAGAGTGTTCTTTGTGCATTTAAAAAGGACAAATATTATGCATCGTTTGTATTGTTATTAGCCGTTAAACACGCTCGAGTAACTTTTGTTTAGCGTCAACTGTTTTAGAACAAAAAGGTTTAGAACAAAATGACATTTGGATTTCTGCTGAGTTTTCTACTGGCGGCAGAGGGAATTACACGCGGTTTAATATAAACGTTTCAGCGCACGTTTCAAGATGGCCTCTCACTTCCCCGAAGCCCCCCAGGACCGAAGCAGCCCCGGGACCAAAGCTTCAAGCATCCTGCTAAATAGAGACTAAGCAGAGACTAAACCAGGGCTAAGCAGACTAAACCAGGACTAAACAGAGACAAACCAGCGACTAAACAGAAAGACAAAGTAGAGACTAAATTCAGAGACTAAACCAGGACTACAGCAGAGACTAAACCAGGACTAAGCAGAGACTAAAAACCAGGGCTAAGCAAGAGTAAAGACTAAACCAAGACTACAAGAACAAACAGACTAAACCCAGAACTAAACCAGAGACTAAACCAGAGACTAAACCAGAGACTAAACCAGAGACTAAACCAAGACAAAACAGACTAAACCAGAGACAAAACAGACTAAACCAGAGACTAAACCAGAGACTAAACCAGGACTCAGCAGAGACTAAACCAGGACTCAGCAGAGACTAAACCAGGACTCAGCAGAGACTAAGCCAGGACTCAGCAGAGACTAAGCCAGAACTAAGCAGAGACTAAACCAGAACTAAGCAGAGACTAAACCAGAGACTAAACCAGAGACTAAGCAGAGACTAAACCAGGACTCAGCAGAGACTAAACCAGGACTCAGCAGAGACTAAACCAGGACTAAACAAACTAAATGAAGACGAGACCAGGACTAAAGAGAGACTAAATGAAGACTAAGCCAGGACTAAAGGCTCCATGGTCGTACCTGTGGCGAAGGTGTTGTGCGTGTTGTGGAAGGAGATGGCGTTCACTGGATACACGTTCTCGATGCCCTCCTCCTTCAGTCTGTGACATTTAAACGCGTACTTCTTCTTCTGCACCTCCAGGCTCGGGTCCAGGTACTCGACCGCCACTCGGCCCTCGATGGAGCTCAGCACGTAACCCTGGAAACGGGACAAGGTTAAAGGTTATACTTGCTTTAAGGATTTAAGTGTGGCCTACTTTTGGACACTGTAGCTTGGATCATTCATTTATTAAACAGTTATAATGTGTGTAAAAAAGGTCAAAGTACTTCTTTACTTATATTTGTAGATAAAAGCACCATTGTCAGCAAAAAGCTATTATTTTGAGCCTCATTTAAACTGTTCCATTAGTCCTTAGTCTCAGTCCCAGTTTAATCCATGAATCAATGCTGAGGAACCAGGACCAAACCCCGGGCCAAACCCCGGGCCAAACCCCGGGCCAAACCCCGGGCCAAACCCCGGGCCAAACCCCGGGCCAAACCCCGGGCCAAACCCCGGGCCAAACCCGGGCCAAAACCCCGGGCCAAACCCAGGGCCAAACCCCAGGCCAGTAAACACAGGCTCTGACCTGTTTGTTGGGGAAGGCCCGGATGCAGCGGAGTCTGGTACTTTAAGGCTGGACTCTCGCCTCTGTTGGACGTAGCCCATGTTCCTCAGGTCCCAGACCAGGACTCTCCTCCCGGCCGTTCCAACGATGAGCCTGTCGCCCGCCACCGACAGAGTGTACACCTGGAACATTACAACGTTTACATGACAACAGAACATACAACCATCACTTCATGTCCAAATGTTACCTGGCTGTGTACAAGTAATATTCATGTTTTTCACCAGTGTTTTCACCTTCTCTGGCAGTGTAAAGTACTGCGTTTTCACCTTCTCTGGCAGTGTAAAGTACTGCGTTTTCACCTTCTCTGGCAGTGTAAAGTACTGCGTTTTCACCTTCTCTGGCAGTGTAAAGTACTGCGCTTTTCACCTTCTCTGGCAGTGTAAAGTACTGCGTTTTCACCTTCTCTGGCAGTGTAAAGTACAAGCGTTTTCACCTTCTCTGGCAGTGTAAAGTACTGCGTTTTTCACCTTCTCTGGCAGTGTAAAGTACTGCGCTTTCACCTTCTCTGGCAGTGTAAAGTACTGCGTTTTCACCTTCTCTGGCAGTGTAAAGTACAAGCGTTTTCACCTTCTCTGGCAGTGTAAAAGTACTGCGTTTTTTCACCTTCTCTGGCAGTGTAAAGACGCTTTACCTTTCTGGCAGTGTAAAGTACTGCGCTTTCACCTTCTCTGGCAGTGTAAAGTACTGCGTTTTCACCTTCTCTGGCAGTGTAAAGTACAAGCGTTTTACCTTTTCTGGCAGTGTAAAGTACTGCGTTTTCACCTTCTCTGGCAGTGTAAAATACTGCGTTTTCACCTTTTCTGGCAGTGTAAAGTACTGCGTTTTTACCTTTTCTGGCAGTGTAAAGTACAAGCGTTTTCACCTTCTCTGGCAGTGTAAAGTACTGCGTTTTTACCTTCTCTGGCAGTGTAAAGTACTGCGTTTCACCTTCTCTGCAGTGTAAAGTACTGCGTTTTCACCTTCTCTGGCCGTGTAAAGTACTGGCGTTTTTTACCTTCTCTGGCAGTGTAAAGTACTGCGTTTTCACCTTCTCTGGCAGTGTAAAGTACTGCGTTTTCACCTTCTCTGGCAGTGTAAAGTACTGCGCTTTACTTCTCTGGCAGTGTAAAGTACTGCGTTTTACCTTCTCTGGCAGTGTAAAGTACTGCGTTTTACCTTCTCTGGCAGTGTAAAGTACTTTTCACCTTCTCTCTCTGGCAGTGTAAAGTACTGCGTTTTTACCTTCTCTGGCAGTGAAAACTGCGTACTGGCGTTTTCACCTTCTCTGGCAGTGTAAAGTACTGCGTTTTCACCTTCTCTGGCTGGGTGAACGTCCCGGCGTTGCAGGGCGTCCTCGGGTCCCACAGTCGGACGGACCGGTCCCAGCTCCCGGTCACCATGACGTTGACCTCGGGACAGTGCTCCACGGCGCGGATTGCAGCGTCGTGGCTCCCGACGATTGTGTCTGGAAAGAGGGGAGACGTGTGTTTGAAGCGTGGCTCCTCTGCGTTTTTAAAAAGCATCAGTTTGAACCTTTACCTTGGTCTGTGTTCAGGTCGTGCATCTTTAACTGTGCGTCCAAACCGCCGCTCCACGAATGTGTGGGGTCCTGCAAACGCAAACACACTTTATCATCGACCAAAAGGAATCTCCCGAGTGTTCCGATAACAAAAGCCCAACGACATTCATCAATCCAGCAGAAATGTGTAAAAACAGGTCTTTGTATGGATTTGTTGATGTTTAATTACCAGACAAATGAGAAATGTCTGTCAAATGAACATTTAAGAAAAGTGCAGAAATATCACTGTACACCCTTCTTACAACATATATTTTTTCCATTTTTATTTGTACTAATTTGTTCGTTTTAGTTACATTTCATAAAGCCGGTCACAAACTTGAGGAACAGTCACATGTCGGACCACGGGAATGAAAGAAACTTAAACATTTCACTGGTGTTTGCACCCTATAATCGTGAATAATCATTCAATCGTGCCGTTTTTTTCTCATCATAATAATACTAAAATGTGATATCGTGACATCCCTAACTGCCATTTTATCAAAGAATGTGCACTTTAAAACGACAAAAAATTCTGAATCTGAATTTGAACCAATATAGGAAATCACAATTGTTGTTTGATCTGCAAAATTAGAATATCAAGTGTTTTGTTGATAATTCAAACTATTCAAAATGACCAAAGAAGGGAACATAAATGTTTGTATAAAAAAAAGGTACAAAGTCTCATTTTAGCGACTGAAAACGCTGTGGCAAAAACCATCAAGAATCTTTACATATATGACCCAGACTGCAATCAAAAAACCACAACTGCACTGGTATTGATGCAAAAAAAAATACAAAAACTGTATTTATGTAAAAAATTATGAGTAATTTTGTGAATCATGAGTTTAATCTACCTTTTTAAAACATAAATACTACCAAAAACACACATATTCCAGCTAATTTACTCCCTATATTCTCATGTTTGCTGTTCTAAATTAAAAAACCGCGACCTACGTAGAAGGCGCAGTCCAGCACCGGGGCCGAGTGCTGGTACTTCATCCGGATGGTGTTCCCCGTCACGTCGTAGAGCCGCACGGAGCAGTCCCAGGACGAGACCAGGAGGAACTGCGCCGCGCTGGGGCTGAACTTCACCGCCGACACGCCGTCCTCGGGCGCCTGGTTCAGCTTGTACTCGTTTGAGCCGGTCATCTGCGGAAGAGGGAAAGAACGGAAAGGATCGATCTTTATTATGAACTGGAATTGGGAGCGATGAGAGTCATACTTCATCTTCTATACACAGAATAAGACAAGAATGTAATCGTCATGGCAGCAAAAATACAGTTTCAAATCACCTACAAAATAAACGGTGCATAATACGTTTAGTTTTGCATCCGGTTTGACTGATTTCACAGCTAAAGTGACGTGAATTCTGCAGAAACAACAACACGAGGACACGATTTAATACTGTCAAATGTAAATATGGTTCACACGCACTTATTTTGCATTTTCGTTTTGATTGCGGTGATTGCCACTACGGTGGTTCGGTTGTCCTCTATTATTATTTTTTCTCAAAGTATTTGCAGTTCCTAATAACATTGAATCATAATTTAGTAACTTAGTAATATAAATCAGCTTTGTTCCGTTTTTTTCATTGATTATGGGTAAAGTACTGTAATACTAAACTAATAATCAAATTGCATTATATTTTCTGCTATTGCAGTTAATCAAAAAAAGAATTATATAGTGTCTGTACTGCTAGAGTATCAAACCTTAGGTCTCCAAATCTGAGCCTGAAGATAAAATTGTTGTTCCATTGAATATAATTTTTCTCCTAAAGACAGAAAAGTTGTTGTTCAATCTTGGACTGAACAACATTTCAACAGAATCGTACACAGGAACTGGTCGATATCTTAATTCTAAACATGATTTATATGATTAGTCAAAGCTGTATCTCAAAGAAATGAGGCGAAATTAGAATTTTTGTACACATTTTCAGTCAGATTTTTAGTTTATGAGATATACAACAACTTTACAGAGGGGGGTTTTGGACATTAAATATGAACTCAAAATTAAGCAATACATTATAATCCGGCTCATCCTGTAAGACGTATAATACAGTAGATAAATAAATGATAAAACATTATTAAAACTAAACTGGCGGTTGAATGGAATCAACAGGCTAACATTATGCTAGCAGTTCTGGGACGCACAAAACACAAAAATCTACTAAAATACAGTCTGTCTTCATCTTAAAACAACTCCATAATCAACACTAATTACAGTAAAAGCCTTCAATTTAACTGTTAATTGCAGTAAATATATAATACTGTTATCTGTAATCTATAAAATGAAAACGTGTAGTTTAGCGTTAGCTCAATGCTCGTACTAGGCTGCATGTTGTTAGCCGCGGAGAGCTAACAGATGCTAACATGAGCTTTAACACACAAACGTTTTTTTTTTTACAGTTCTTACGTTGTCTGATAAATAGTCGCGGTCTGAACTCACTGCTGTGCTGCGTTAATCCGCAGAAGACTTTAGTCCTACTGATCGCGTTAATATATCCAAAGAAAAAAGGCCAAACCCGTAAAAAAAAAACACTGCTGTTAGCCGCCGGCCGTGAAAGCAAACCCGGCTGTAGCTCTGCGTGCGCGCGACTTCTGATTGGCCCAGCAAGAAAGCTTGAACTCGCGCCTGCGCTCTGATTGCCTCTGTTGAGGAAAGGGAGGGCTTTTCAGAGCGAATAGGTTTTGATTGATGAATGAGAGAATGAATTACAAAATATAATATATATATATATATATATATATATATATAATATATATATATATATATTTTTTTTTTAGTAATTCATTATCTCATATTATATATATATATATTATATATATAATGAATTAAAATGTGTTAAAATAAATAGCCTGAATTGAATTGAATGTTTCAATGTTTTAATTTATATATATTTTTAATTTATTTTAGGACCGTGATTAAGTGTCTCTGAGCCAAATGTAAACTAATTACTAAACATGGGGAGAAAAACTATATCACAAGATCATTTCCCTCGTCTGTGGGTAAAAGTGTTTATAACCTGTGCACTATCGTCAGCACATGGTTAAACACCAATGGGGCCACATGTGGGGAGAGAAAGTAATTCCTAAATATCTGGGCTTCTCTGAGGACGTGAAGTGGGACCAGCACATCTGCTCTGTGGTGAAACGTCCCGGCAGCTTCAGCGTCGCCTCCAGAAGCTGAGGCAGTTCAACATCCCAACAGCAGCAGAAGAGGGCTCAGGCACACGAACGCACTGGGGGGACAGAGCTTCACCCCGAGGAGCTAAGCCAGAGTGTGAGCGGGGCAGACATTCACCATTGTCCCCGTGGTCTGCTCGACTGTTGCCCTCAGGAACGAGGCTTTGCTCTCACAAGGCAAAAACGGAGAGATTTAGAAATTGATTTTCCCTCATGAACACTTTGAATAGTAGTTTTTCTATTATCTATCAATCTATCAATCTATTCATCTATTCATCTGTCTATCTATCCATCTGGTTCTTACCCACCTTTTGTATGTTTTTATCTACTACATTTTTATTTTATTATATTTTACTCACAACGAAAGTCTACAGCCCTTTTTGTCCCTTATTTCAGTGTTTTGTTACCAGGGAAACGGGTACGCAAACATATCCGGGGGCACTTGGGTGATCTCTGATTGTAAAAAGTGAAATGTGACAGTATTTTAATAATAACGTGAAGCTGAAGGGCCACGTGAGACTCAACATGCTGTTGTGACGCGTGAGCTTCTGTGTCCCATCGCGGATCAATAAAGTTAACTTGAAGTGCTTCTCGTCGCACACGTTCTGCGTCATTCCAACGGAACCGTGACGATGGCGCTGCTGGGACCTGGTTTGGCCCTAGTTTAGAACGGAATAGCCCTGTTCTAGACCTGGTTTAGTTCTGGTGGTACTCGGGGGGGTCAGATCTGTTGTTAGGTGGTACTTAAGGGTCACTGCTAAAGAAACAGAATATTTTGGGTCACTTTTCCCTTGTTATTTCACTTATTGCACACGTTTGTACCATCTTTGTTAAAGGCTAGTCTTATTGCTTTTATAGTTTACTTATTCTTTGCCATAAACTGAATCAAATCATCTTCTTTTTGGTGCTGCGAAGGCGTTTCTCAGAAGTACAAAAGTTAAAAGCGCATTAAGTCCAAATGTCTGGTTTGTGTCGATTCTAAATACACACATTCCATGAGACAAAAGGAAATGTCATAAACGACGTATAAATACATCTTTTCCGGCTCTGTTTCCGCTTCCTGTTTAAAGGCGACGTTTTGAGGACTTTGGACCATTAAAAAGATGTAATATTCTGATTTGATTTGTTAAATATTGTAGAAATTGTGTTGTGAACTTGGAAACTTGTGTGTGTGTGTGAACTTGGAAATGGAAAATTTGACATAAAATGAACAAAAAAGGACACAAATAATAGACCTCACGTGCCTCAACCTTTCTTTTGTATTTTTATTATATTTTAAAATTTTCTTGGCTGCATTACTTTTCTTAAACTTGCTTTTTAAAATGTATTTATATTTTATTTATTTGTTTATTTTGTATGAATTGTGTTTTTCTTGAATTATTATTATGTATTTAATTATTTTTAAATTAAACCTTGTGTTAATCACTGTATTCATCGGTTTGTTTTAAGTGTTTAAAACGGTCTATAGTTGTGCTACTTTCAGTTTGAATTCTTTAACTTTCACCATTGTGACAAAACCGACTAAAAAGTGAATTTAGCTTCATTTTAAAACGTGAATTTAAACCGATTTAAACCAAAAATATCAACTAAAGTCGTGCGGATGTGGTGCGACAAAGGAACAAAGGCACAAGTTCATAGCTCAAAATCTGTAATTATATTAAAATACAATCAAACCATTTAGAAACAAATACAAAGATATAAAGTATAATATTTGTTTTTCATGTGGTTTTCTTTGGGATGAAAAAAAAAAAAAAAAAAAGTTACAGTTACACTTTCCCTGATGCGTCCGTTTGGCTAATGTCCCGCAGTATGGCATTACACGCTGACCCATCTCCAAGGCCTCGAGCTACAAGTCAGATCTGTGGAGAGCGCGTGAAAGCAAAACTGTGGGAATGTTCCGCGGTGCACCTTTAAAGCTCGGGCGGGGTTAGAACCGGCACAAACATCACAGCGACGTCACACACACTTTCTCCCGTGGTCGTAATGTTATGGCTTTTAGTTTCAATAATACATCTGCACAAGCGCGTTCAGATCAGACTGGACGTTCAGGCGGGGTCCAGAAGCAGGGAAGCGTCGACGTTTCTGTCAGCAGTGATGAGGCGAAGACCAATACCACGTTTTCGGTCGTGCAATCCAATCAGAGAAGTGAAACAAAGACTGAATTAAAGTGACGTATGACAAGTTTGTGCGATTGTCTAATTTTCACTTCGTTTGGTGTGTTTGTGCCTGTCGTACGTATGAATGATAGTTTTACACCGATCGAGCAGGTATTTGTGGAGAAAACCATGAAAAATCTGTGGGAAAATGACAGGAAGTGACATCACAACAGTCAAAATGTATGCAGATTTTACTCAACTTTTTTGACTCTCTAAACATGAATTCAACAAAATAAAGTCGCTCTCATATGTTTTTCTGTGACATCAGATGAGTTTTGCCCCAGTGGTTGCTGGGTAATTTCCTACTGTGATGTCATCAATTACAAACAGGAAGTGACATTATGAACCTAAAAAATTTGCTATTCATGGAGTACATTTTTTATCATTTTTATCAAAATTAGAAATATATAAAACTTAACTGCGTTTTAGTTCAATGAGTCGTCCGACCTGTAGGGGGCGCTTGAAGTCTTTTCCTCCTTTCATTTTACATGTATTTATTTATCACTGAATCAGAACAAGGATTATTGCCATTGACGGTGAGCAAAAACAAAACATTCACAAACTAGAGAGTCTGTGGGAAAATGTTACAGTAAATGTGCAGAATGACTGAGCCACAGCGAGTTTTGAAGTATAACGCTGCCACTAACGATTCATTCAGTCATCGACAAGTCAAACGACGGCGACTGAAGCTTCAAGACAAATTAAGTGTATTAATGATGAAAATCTTTTCTGACATTTAGATTTAATAATGGCACTGTCTTTGTTGTCATTTGTCTATACTTTTTGCCACTATTATTATTATTACTATTATTATCATTATTATTATTACTATTATTATCATTATGATTATTACTATTATTACTATTATACTATTATTATTATTATTATTATTATTATTATTATTATTATTATTATTTATTATTATTATTATTATTGCTATTATTATTATTATTACTGTTATTACTATCATTATTACTATTACTGGTGTTATTATTATTATTGTTATTATTATTAAACAATGGCAAGTTCCTGGTCTGTGAATTGTTCAGCGACAAAGGCAATAAAACTGATTCTGATCCAAAGGTCGTGTTTAGAGTCCGTTAATCAAAGTATGATTTATTTATCGTTGAATGGTCACGATTAGTTGATTGATCGTTGCGGTTTAACTTCAACGTGAGCCGGATGTTGAGCTCCGCAGAATGAATAATGTGAAGTGATTTAAGCAACAATTCATAATTCATATTCATTCAGCCTCATTCGACTGTTTTTAACACTTTCGTCCCACTCAATTTCAGAACGATGTACTTGGGCCTCAAAACTCCTGCCATGGACACAATACATGGATACCTTTGGAACGTACTTTTGGCGGCAGGAAAAAAGGCCGTCACAAAGAAATGGACGACACAAACATCACCAAAGATCTGGACTGACATAGGGACAGACATCAGGCAAAACAGAAAAACTGAAACTCAGATTTAATTTGGAAATGGATCAAATGGGACGTTTATTTCAATTTAAATGTGCCATGATTTAGTTTTTAAAAGAGTATTTGTGTTCATTTGGCTCTATGATCAAGTTCTGTTGTAAATAAAAATAAAAATGAAAATAAAATAAATAAAATCGGCCTGTTTGACCCAACCTGCCCAACACCACTTTATAAAACACATTATTTACAACATTTACGTCCCGTTCGCACTGGTCTAAACCGGTCTTAGCAGCGGCACATGTGAATAAAACACGTGAGGCGGAAACCCCAGCAGGCCCGGCGCCCCCGCAGTTCCCCCGCTGGACCTGGAGGCGGCGCCGTCCCGCTCGCCGCCCTCGTGGTACAGTATGGGCACCCTCACGATCCTCTGTGCCGCGGCGTGACTCAGGTTGGCCGCCTCCAGCTCCGCCGCCAGCTGCCGCTTCCATTTGTTCCTCCGGTTCTGAAACCAGATTTTCACCTGCGTTTCGGTCAGATGCAGCGACGCCGCCAAACCCGCCCGCTCCGAGCTGCTCAGGTACCGCTTCACGTCGAACGTGGACTCCAGCTGGAACACCTGACTGCGCGAGAACACCGTGCGGGTTTTCTTCTTGCGGCACTGCGACTTCCCGTCCGGCCCAGAATCCTCTCGGGTTTTGTCGGCGTTCCAAGAGTCGGGATCCAAGTCCTGCGGGTTCGAGTCCCGGTCCGGGTCCGGCTCCTTCTTGGGCTCGTCCGATTCGCTGTCGTCGTCCATGGTGACGTCGTCGTCGTCGGCGTTGGGGTCTGGGGGGAGTTTGGGGGAGTCCGCGGCGCCATGGAAGGAAGCGGGCGACAAACCGGGAGCTTTTTCTGAACCTGAAATGCAGAAGAAGTCATCAATAATCAATCATCAATAACACGACCGTGAATGAAAGACGCTGCCGTTGTGTCTTTGGGCCACACGTTTTACTCGTCGGTTTGAAAAAATTTTGTTGTGACCGATTTTGGTGGAACAAACGCAGAATGGGAGCTTTATTTTGATCAATATCTGAGCGTTTTGTTTGGGCAGTTTATCAAGTTTGAGTCAAGATCATCAATCATATCGATTCATCAATAAATATAGACAATAAATGTGAAGAAAAAGGCCCACGAACTGAGCCGACGATCGAAGACTGGACCCACATTTTCAGTAACAAAAAAACTAAATCACATTTGGAGTTTGAAAATGAACAAATTTGACCGACTTTGGACCAAACGCAAAGGTCTTTTTCTGTGTTTGTTTGGGTCTTTTGGGTCCGTTCTGGTCCCGTTCTGGTCTCGTTCTGGTCTCGTTCTGGTCCCGTTCTGGTCCCGTTCTGGTCCCGTTCTGTCCGTCCCGTTCTGGTCTCGTTCTGGTCCCGTTCTGGTCGTTCTGGTCCGTTCTGTCTCGTTCTGGTCGTTCTGGTTCCCGTTCTGGTCCCGTTCTGGTCTCGTTCTGGTTCTGGTCCCGTTCTGGTCTCGTTCTGGTCCGTTCTGGTCCCGTTCTGGTCCCGTTCTGGTCCCGTTCTGGTCCCGTTCTGGTCTCGTTCTGGTCCCGTTCTGGTCCCGTTCTGGTCTCGTTCTGGAAAAGCACTAAATCCTTTTGTCGTGTTTGTCCAGACCTGGAGCTGAAGGTTTAAACACTTTATTTTAGAGTGCACTTATTACAATCTAACGAGCTGCTAATTACATACAATAAGTGGTTAATTATTTGCTTATTAATACTTATTCTGGCCTTATTAATGTTGAATTCTGCTGCTATTACAAATTTGAATAAACTCCTCATTAATGTGATTTTTTAAGATTTTAAGTATTTGATCTGTTTATTATTATTATTATTATTATTATTATTATTATTATTATTATTATTATTATTATTTATGTATTTATTTCTATCATAATGTAAAAGAAAATCAAAGGAACAACAGGACGTTATTTATTTATTTATTTTATTTGTTTAGAACAGTTTATCCAGAGCAAACATGGAAGGAAAAAAGAGAAAATTATGAAAGAATATTAAATTATTAAACCATTTTTTATAATGTAGTTAGGGTCAAAGGTGAAAGGGGATTCTGTGTTTGTGTCAGTTTAAATAAAACATATTACATTTTAATTGACATATTATTATATTACATTAGAACCAGTTTTACAGCGATTCATCATTTTAAACATTTTAATCATTTTAATCATTTAAACGTGTTTAAATGATTCATGATTATTGTGGAACATGATCATAAACGGCACGTCGTATATTTATTTAAAATGGTGTTTATGTCGGTACTTTAGGTTTTCTTTTAGTTCACGTGAAAAGGACTTTTTAATTATTTTTCGATTGGAGAAATGTTAAAATTAAATTAAAATTGTAAAAATCTTTAAATTATAATTATTTTTTTCACCCCAACAATCTTAACAAACAAGAAATGAAAATAAAAAGCAAAACGACAGTAAAAAATGAGAAAACGTTGAGACAAACGTCGGGGAAAAGTGGTTTTATGAGTTTAAATTCAGTTTAAACAGATTTTGGACGTGTCGTGAAGTCAGATGCAAATGTCTGAAAATGTGAAAACAAATGACTCATTTTGTGACACGTTTCAGACTGAACCGAAGCTTTCTCAGATGTTTCCAAGAGTGTTTTTAGCTCTATTTTTAAACAAAACTGCGCTTTTAAACGTCGTCCTGTTTTAATCTGTCTTATTTTAGAGCTGAATGTTTTCATGACGGCACTTTGACTTTAGCCTCGACCTGAAAAAGAGAATGTGTTTTTACTCTTTTTCTTCATTCAGTCTCTTTTTGTTCACATTTGCTGTTAAACATTAAAAATAAAGATGAAATCCTCTTATTTTCAACATTCTGGGATGAATCAGGCTCAGTTTAAAACCAAAAAAATGATAATAAAATTCTAAAAAAAATATGACTTTTCTATAGATTCTGCTTAATCTCATTTTCAGTTAAATCATGTTCAGCTTTTAAAGAGGAATTGTCAAAGACCAAACATTATTATACTTTTATTTACCAAAAATACTCTAGACAGGATTAAATAAAATCTTCTTTTTCTCTGAGCAGAGCTTTTTCCATTTATAATCAGAGTCAAAGAGTTTAACACGTTTTGGTTGCGACACAACAATTATTTTGAAGTCAATTTGCATTTCAAAACGTAAAAAAATAATTGTGCTAAAGTAGATGAATTCACAGAGCAGGGGGAGAAGGGGCTTGTATTTGTATAGTAGTTTTTTATTACAAAATGAATAAATAAATGTACTTTTTAGGTCGTTTTCAGTGTTTTCTTTCATGAATGCTCTGCACATTCTGCCCCTGTGAAAGGAACTAAACAAACCCAACTAAATCGGACCAAAGTGAGCTTGGTTTTGGCCCCAAAGCTTCAGAAACAGCTTCAGTTTGAGCTCATGAAGCGCGGGCCCGCATCGGCTTCAGGCCCAAGCGCACAAACCTCACCAGGGTTTCTGAGGTGACGTCCCAGCGCGTACGGGTACCACCAGGCCGGAGCTCTGTCCAGACACTGCCCGGGGACCGAGAGCCTGTGCCCGGGCAGCTCCAGCCGCAGGAAGGGCAGCTCCAACCGGGAGAAGAACGCGCCGTCGAACCCGGGTTTGGACGCGGCCAGGAGCGTCCTCTGCGGCGGCTGCGGCGGCTGCTGCTTCACCGCCGCGGGCCCGTCGTCGATGTTCAGCAGGTTCTTGATGGAAAAGGGGGAGTCTTTAGCGGAGGAGGGGGTCGTCCGAGTCTCCCGGTCTGCCATCATCACCGCCGCGGATCCGCATCAACGGGAGGAGAGCGCGGGGGAGAGCGAGGCCCGAGTCCGACCGGAACCGCGCGTCAAAGTGTGGGAAGAGACTGTGAGGCCGCGCGCGACGAGGCTTGGCTGGGGTGAAATGAAGGTGTGTTTACGGTTCAAAGTGCTCAGTGGGGCACAGAAAAGACGAAATATGAGTCTTGAGAAAACGTGTTCCTGGAGAAAAATGTGCCAGGAAATTTAAAAAAAAAGAAGTCTAAAAATATTAAACTGTGTAAAGTCTCAGGGTGAAAGCGCGCTGACCTGAAACCTGTGAATCCACCGCGTTTTCCTGAGTAAAAGTGCGTTTGGAGCGTGCGTAAAGTCACCAAAAGCGTGCCACGCGTGCGTAAAAGGTCCAATACGCACAAAAGTGTTGGAAAACGGCGAGTTGTCCCGGTGTTTCCTGGTAAAAAAAAAGTGCGTTCAGAGGCACAAAAAGAACCCCAAATGTGCCCAGAAACGGTGGAAAGCGTGAAAGGCGCTCGTGAAGGACATGGTGCGCGCGCGTAAAATGCCACCGCGCGCGTGCAGTTCGTGGACAGCTCCGGGATGAAACCGCGTCCCGGCTCGTGAGTGAGTGAGTGTGGGGCAGTCCCGTGTATTTTCCCGGTTCAGAGCGCGCGCGGAGCCGCCGTGGAGCCGCCGTGGGCACGTGCAGGCGCGGATGATGGAGACGTGAGCGCGCGCGGGAGGAAACGAAGGCCAGGTCACTCACCGACCAATCAGAACGGAGAAGAGGCGGTCCGCCGTCAGTGGGAGAGGATGAACTCAGAGGGAGGAGCCAGGAGGAGGTGAGGCGCGCGCTTTTACGCACGAGGAGGAGCGATGGATGAACGCGTGAAATGAAAACGTGAATGAACGGAAAGACTTCCAGATGAATGTGTTCAGAAGAAGATTCAGCATTAGCTTGGAAAAGAATCAATAGTTTTTATTCCACATTCAATGATTTTTTTTACTTGTTTGAAAAAAGAAACTGGATTCAAAACTAAACCTCAAAACTTTATTAACAATAAGCGTATTTTGGCCCAAACTGGAGAAGTTTAAGCTTTTCATTACATTTAGTGATTGAACGTGATGGAAAAAAGCATTTTGTTTGAATCTTTCAGGCCCACATGACCCACAGTTTCAGTTGGGAAAAGTGGGACAAAGACAAAAGACTGAAGAACGGCCCAAAGAGGGACACGAGGAAATCATGAGACACAACGTCTGATAATGGGTTTGTCCCACTTTCTCTCTGATAAACTGAGCCAACCGTGGGTTGGCCCAAACGTGACCGAGTCCAAACTGACTTGGCCCAACGTGACCCTGGCCTGAGACCGTGGCCCAAAGACCGAGCCTGAGACGTGGCCCAAACGTGACCGAGCCTGAGACCGTGGCCCAAACGTGTGACCGAGACCGTGGCCCAAACGTGACCCCTGAGAACCGTGGCCAATGTGACCTGAGAGCGTGGCCCAAACGTGACCTGAGACCGTGGCCCAAACGTGACCGAGCCTGAGACCGTGGCCCAAACGTGACCGAGCCTGAGACCGTGGCCAAACGTGACCGAGACCGTGGCCCAAACGTGACCGAGCCTGAGACCGTGGCCCAAACGTGAGACCGAGCCTGAGACCGTGGCCCAACGTGACCGGCCTGACCGTGAGCCCAACGTGACGAGCCTGGCCCAAATGGCGAGCCTGAGACCGTGGCCCAAACGTGACAGGGCCTGAGACTGTGGCCCAAATGTGTGACTGAGACCGTGGCCCAAGCGTGACCGAGCCTGAGACGTGGCCCAAATGTGAACCGAGCCTGAGACCGTGGCCCAAACGTGACCGAGCCTGAGACCGTGGCCCAAACGTGACCGAGCCTGAGACCGTGGCCCCAACGTGACCCTGAGACCGTGGCCCCAAACGTGACCGAGACCGTGGCCCAAAATGTGACCGAGCCTGAGACGTGGCCCAGAACTGGACGACCGAGCCTGACTGACCGTGGCCCCAAACGTGACCGAGCCTGAGACCGTGGCCCAAACGTGACCGAGCCTGAGACCGTGGCCCAAACGTGACCGAGACCGAGACCCCCCAAATGTGACCGAGCCTGAGACCGTGGCCCAAACGTGACCGAGCCTGAGACTGTGGCCCAAATGTGAGCCTGAGACCGTGGCCAAACGTGACGAGCCTGAGACCGTGGCCCAAACGTGACAGAGCCTGAGACCGTGGCCCAAACGTGACCAAGCCTGAGACCGTGGCCCAAACGTGAGACGAGCCTGAGACCGTGGCCAAACGTGACCGAGCCTGAGACCGTGGCCCAAAAAGTGACCGAGACCGAGCCTGAGACCGTGGCCCAAACGTGACCGAGAGACCGTGGCCCAAATGTGACCGAGCCTGAGGACCGTGGCCCAAACGTGACAGGGCCTGAGACTGTGGCCCAAATGTGACTGAGACCGTGGCCCAAACGTGACCGAGCCTGAGACCGTGAGACCGTGGCCCAAATGTGACCGAGCCTGAGACCGTGGCCCAAACGTGACCGAGCCTGAGACCGTGGCCCAAACGTGACCGAGCCTGAGACCGTGGCCCAAACGTGACCGAGCCTGAGACCGTGGCCCAAACGTGACCGAGGAGACCGTGGGGGCCAAATGTGACCGAGCCTGAGACCGTGGCCCAAACGTGACCGAGCATGAGACTGTGGCCCAAATGTGACTGAACCGGGACGTGACCGAGCCTGGACCGTGGCCCAAACGTGACGAGCCTGAGACCGTGGCCCAAAGTGACCGAGCCTGACCGAGACCGTGGCCCAAATGTGACCAAGCCTGAGACCGTGGCCCCGTGACGAGCTGAGACCATGGCCCAAACGTGACGAGCCTGAGACCGTGGCCCAAAACGTGACCGAGACCGTGGCCCAAATGTGACCGAGCCTGAGACCGTGGCCCAAACGTGACCGAGCCTGAGACTGTGGCCCAAATGTGACTGAGACCGTGGCCCAAACGTGACCCGAGCCCTGAGACCGTGGCCCAAATGTGACCGAGCCTGAGACCGTGGCCCAAATGTGGACCGAGCCTGAGACCGTGGCCCAACGTGACGAGTGAGACCTGGCCCAAACTGACCGAGACCGTGGCCCAAATGTGACCGAGCCTGAGACCGTGGCCCAAACGTGACCGGCCTGAGACTGTGGCCAAATGTGACTGAGACCGTGGCCCAAACGTGACCGAGCCTGAGACCGTGGCCCAAATGTGACCGAGCCGAGACCGTGGCCCAAATGTGACTGAGCCTGAGACCGTGGCCCAAACGTGACCGAGCCTGAGACCGTGGCCCAAATGTGACCGAGCCTGAGACCGTGGCCCCAACGTGACCGAGCCTGAGACCGTGGCCCAAACGTGACCGAGACCGTGGCCCAAATGTGACCGAGCCTGAAACCGTGGCCCAAACGTGACCGAGCCTGAGACTGTGGCCCAAATGTGACTGAGACCGTGGCCCAAACGTGACAGAGCCTGAGACCGTGGCCCAAATGTGACCGAGCCTGAGACCGTGGCCCAAATGTGGACGCGAGCCTGAGACCGTGGCCCAAATGTGACCGACCTGAGACCGTGGCCCTGACCGGCCTGAGACCGTGGCCCAAATGTGACCGAGCCTGAGACCGTGGCCCAAATGTGACGAGCCTGAGACTGTGCCCAAATGTGACTGAGACCGTGGCCCAAACGTGACAGAGCCTGAGACCGTGGCCAAACGTGACCGAGCCTGAGACCGTGGCCCAAATGTGACCGAGCCCCTGGACCGGCCCAAATGTGACCGAGCCTGAGACCGTGGCCCAAACGTGACCCAAGCCTGAGACCCGAGCCTGGACCGTGGCCCAAATGTGACCGAGCCTGTGACCGTGCCCAAATGTGACTCAGAAATAGTTCTTACTCAACAATTAAATTTTTGAACCTGATTCAGTCCAGGTTTAGACCTGGTTTAGATCTGGTTTAGTCCTGGTTTAGTCTGTTTAGTCTAGTTTTTAGTAGTCCTGTTTTAGTAGTCCTGGTTTAGTTTGTTTTAGTCCTGTTTAGTCCTGTTTTAGTCCTGGTTTAGTCCTGGTTAGTCTTGTTTTAGTCCTGGTTTAGTCCTGGTTTAGCTAAGTCCTTGTTGGTTTAGTCCGGTTTAGTCCTGGTTTAGTCCTGGTTTAGTCTTAGTTTTAGTCCTGGTTTAGTCCTGTTTAAGTCTGTTTAGTCCTGGGTTTAGGTTTTAGTCCTGGTTTAGTCCTGGTTTTTAGTGGTTTAGTCCTGGTTTAGTCCTTAGTCCTTTTAGTCCTGGTTTAGTCCTGGTTAGTTTAGTCCTGGTTTAGTCCTGGTTTAGTCCTTAGTTTTAGTCCTGGTTTATACCTGGTTTAGTCCTGGTTTAGTCTCCTGGTTTAGTCCTGGTTTAGTCCTGGTTTAGTCCTTAGTCCTGGTTTAGTCCTGTCCTGGTTTAGTCCTGGTTTAGTCCTGGTTTAGTCCTGGTTTAGTCCTGGTTTAGTCTTAGTTTAGTTTTAGTCCTGGTTTAGTCCTGGTTTAGTCCTGGTTTAGTCTGGTTTTGGTTTAGTCCTGTTTAGTCCTAGTCCTGGTTTAGTCCTGGTTTAGTCCCTGGTTTAGTCCGTTAGTCCTGGTTTAGTCCTGTTTTAGTCCTGGTTTAGTCCTGGTTTAGTCCTGGTTTAGTCTTGGTTTAGTCCTGGTTTAGTCCTGG